>JAPYYD010004927.1:0-12636 GCA_028551405.1 Uromys caudimaculatus | reverse complement strand
CAAGGTCTGTGGGTCTAAATGGAATAACACACAAGAAAGAAGAAAGCCACCTTCAGAGGTTTGGCTCTGCTTCCTGCCCACCATATAGGAGCTCTTCCACATGCCCTCCATTTTGTGAACACTCAGACTTCTGAAAGGTAAGGAAAGCACCCCTTCCCTGATCATGTTTATGGCATGTATCAGTGTAAGACCAGTACAAAGGAAATAATAGTTGTGCAGAGATTGACACAACCACTTCATTTATGGCAGAGTCACCACAGTAAGCAAAGTATACTGGTGATGGCTATTCTTTTGTCTGGACTTGCTGTGGACTTAAGTAACACACAAAACCTTTAATTTTTTTTCTCTTAAGTTGAAGTAGATAGATCCAGTTCAAATACAGACTCTTTGGATAGAAAAACACACACCTTTAATTTGCTTCCTGAGGCAGACCTTTAGTCCAGATCTTGGGACTAGATGATACACCCTGAACCGGGCCACACATTCTGCTTTAGGCCTATATAAGTACATGGAAGAAGGAAGCTCTGTGTCTTTGCCTGCATTCTCTCATCTTGCCAGCAAGCCCATTTCTTCACTGGCATTACAACCTAATTCTTCATAATTCCAGCATATATTGAAGAACATCTGAGACCCTAAACCTCATGGACTAAATAGTACTGACTTTAGCCATTGTTATATTAGGTGGATCTCAGCCTGTACGTTATTTTCATATATTCTCTTTGTATTTATATACAGGAATTCATTCTGTATGTTCTCTAGGGAACCCTGACTAATATAACACACTTGAGATGAGAATGTATAAAGTTTTCCAATCACTTCCAAAGATGGATAGAATAGACAAAATTAGTTACAATTAAACTAAGAATCAATAAACTCACACACACACACACACACACACACACACAAAAGGGTAGATACATAGAGAGACACACACAAATATACACATACACAGGGAGAGAGGGGGGAGACAGAGCAGGAGACAGAGAGGGAGGAGGAGATAGAGAGACAGAGAGACTGAAAGAAACAGAGAGAGAGAGAGAGAGAGAGAGAGAGAGAGAGCACAAGAGAGAATGAATGAATTTTTAGAAATTGAAACTAAAATCTAAAGTGTATCTATAATTGTATCCAACAGTATGAAGTGTAAATAACTTGTAGTTCTTTTTAGATCAACTTTAACAGCCAAACTACCTCCAGCAGAAATGTCAGGGGATCTGGAAGCCAAGAGCTGTGGATGCACACAGATCAGTGTTCAGAAATTCTTCTGTCAGTGGACCATTAGCAACTTTTCATTTTGCATGGGGGGAATTCAGAAAAAGATTGCAGGCCCAGTGTTCTCATTAGAGGCCCATGATGAAGTGGCATGGTGTTTGAGAGTACACCCAAATGGGGTTGATGAAGAAAGCAAAGATCACCTGTCAATTAACCTGGTGTTGCTCAGCTTTCCAGAGAGCCCAGTTTGGGCAACATTCTAGTTCTGGATCATAAATTCCCAAGGAGAGGAATATCAAAATATGAAGAGCCCCAATATTCTAAGCTTTCTGTAATACCAACACAGGGGATTAAAAAAGTTCGTCGTTAGAGATTTCCTCTTCTCCCATGGCCTTGTCTTCTCCCTGAAGACCAGCTCACCATCTGCTGCAAGGTGAGCATAGTAGGAGCCTTCTTTATTATTCCTGGACAGAACATGACACCTGCAACCAAAGATCCAAGGCATGTGTTGGCAGATGACCTAGGGCAGCTATGGGAGAATGCCCACTTCACAGACTGCTGCCTGTTGGTAGCTGGCCACAAATTCAGGGCTCACAAGGCCATTCTAGCAGCTCACTCTCTAGTTTTCAGAGCCATGTTTGAACATGAAATGGAGGAGAGGGTAATGAACCGTGTTAAGATCCATGATCTGGATCCCCATGTCTTCAAGGAGATGATGGGCTTCATCTACACCAGGAAGGTGCCACATCTCCACAGCCACTTCATGGGCGCCGGTTTATTGGCAGCTGCTGACATGTATGGCCTGGAGCACTTGATGGTCATGTGTGAGGATGCCTTTTGCAGGAAACTCTCTGTGAAGAATGCTGTACACACTCTCATCCTGGTTGACCTCCATAGCACAGAACAGCTGAATGCTCAGGCCCTGCATTTCATTGCACTTCATGCTTCTGAGGTTTCAGAGACCTTGGGATGAAAGTCGGTGGGGGAGTCACAACCACATTTGGCTGAAGCATTACACTCCCTGGCTTTTGCACAGTGTGTTTTCTTGGAGCCCGCACTCAAATGCCTAAAGTGATTTTAGAAACTAAACAGCTGTGACCTATACCTGTCTTCCAACCTGTGTTGATACCAATGACTTCTGATTACACAATGGTAATGCAAGAGCATTTACAGTGAATCTGAGCAAAGGCAGCATGGTGACTCAGGATTTAAGACACCTGTAGTATGTTAAACTGACAACCTGGGGAAGGTTGGCTCTGCAGTCCAGAACACTCTACCTGACATCTACCCTGTTGGTGTTCTTGTTTGGTTTTTGTCTGATGACTTAGAAACTGGGATTCAAATTAGGTGCTGACCCTAAGCGCAGCCTAACCCAGTTTCTTAGGAGAAACCTGTCTGCATTGAACTGAGCAGAAGAGATGACTGGGGCCAGAGAAAAGGAGAAATCAAATATGAATGTTTACTCATCAGAGAGGAAAAGACAATGAAGACTTTCAAAGACTCATTTCATGGGAACTCAGCTGCAAAAGCAATTACTGCTCTTTCAGAGAACTCTGGTTCACTTCCCAGCACACATAGGAGTTTTTAACCAACTGTAACTGGTGATCCAGAGGATCTGAGCCCCTTCTCTGGTCTCCAGGGCCACAATCAACTCTGTAGACAAAAACATAACCTAATAAAATGTAATACGAATAAAACTTTTGAAATCAGTCTGTAGATTCCAGAGATATTTATGTTCAGAGAAGTCATGTGTAGTCCAATCAGCCAAGTTCAGCTGTGGGTGTTTGTGCAGACCCCTCACTGTCCTACCAGTAGTAGAAACCCTTTCTCTTTTATCTTGGCATTTAATATTGGCATATTAGAACTCGACAATCATACTCTTAGGACGACTTAGGAGAGTAGTCCAAGCCAAGGAGTGGTGGCGCACGCCTTTAATCCCAGCACTCAGGAGGCAGAGGCAGGAGGATTTCTGAGTTCGAGGCCAGCCTGGTCTACAGAGTGAGTACCAGGACAGCCAGAACTACACAGAAAAACCCTGTCTCAAAAAAAGAAAAAAGAAAAGAAGAGTAGGCCAAAGTGGAGGGATTCTTTCTACTCCTCCTGGGAGAGAAGTGTTCTTGGGCCAAGGAATGTAAAAATCTTTTATGTGTATTGAAAATATTAGTAGAGATTGATTCACTATGGATTCATACTCCCAGGCCAGTGGTTCTCAAACTTCCTCATGTTGTGTCCCCTTAATATAGTTCTCCATGTTTTGTTAAACGAGCCATTACTTTGTGGCTACTTCATAACTATAATGTTGCTACTGCTATGAATCATACTGTAAATAGCTGATATACAGGCTATCCTATACTCAACTCCTATGAAAGGGTCATTAGACCACCAAAGAGGATAGGGACCCACAGGTTGAGAATCACGGCTCCAGGCCATGCCTGCCAGCACACCAGGCAGACTGCTTACAGATCTTCCCTTACTTCAGTTCCTGCAGACCCAATCCCACAATCTCAACCCCACCTCTGTAGCATACCACCTGTGGGAGTCTTCACTGCCCATTCTTCCCATATCCTGTGGATCCCACAGATCTTCCCCTTCTAACCTCCCTACCCCAACCCTTTGTCCTCTCCCAGCCTTAAAGCCAGGATTGCACCCCCAGTAACACTAGTGCCACTCTATCCATGGTGACAGAAGGCTAAAGGCACATCCACACCTCTCTTGTTGCTCCCCCACTTACAATTTCCCCATTCTCATTCCCAGCTCCACAGCAGATAATATGCTGTGCTTTTTCCTTCCTGTAAAGCACCAAGCTCGGTGGATCACAAAGAACTTCCTTCAATCTTCCTTCCCCAACTCATCCCATCATTCAGCCTCCAACACCAGCAGGCATTCTCTAAGAACACAGTCAAAGAACAGGACATGGAAACAGTTATGGAAACTGAAGAACTCATCACTCCCTCCTCCATGTCAACTTCATTCCCCAGTCTCATCTAAAGAGCTATATCATAACACTAGTTGTAGCCTTCCTTTCTGCCTGCCTACATCTCCTGTGAGTCCCACAGACAATTCCTTTTTAAGCTCCCTCCCCTAACTCCTTGCTGTATTCTAGCCCCTACTCCAGCATGCACTCACTGATAACTCACTGACTGATCCTGACAGGGAAGCCTGGAAGCTGCCTGTAGAACTTCCCCTCTCCTTCAGTTCTTGCAGAACCACTCCTACCTCTCTAATCCCCAAATCTACAGCAATCCTTCTGGTGTGACTTCTTTTCAGTGTCTCCCTGAATTCCAAGGAGACAAAATCTCCTCCCTCCTGTGAACCCCTTCAGACTTCTCACCTATCCCCATTCCTAAGTGTCAGCTCCCTATACACAGAAACCTCAAACCACCAGTCACCAAAACTCTTAGGTCCATAGAAAAGTTCCTGTCTCACAGCAGTGATAGCTGTTCTGTTTTTTTTGTTTTTTTGTTCGAGACAGGGTTTCTCTGTGCAGCCCTGGCTGTCCTGGAACTCACTCTGTAGACCAGGCTGGCCTTGAACTCAGAAATCCACCTGCCCCTGCCTCCCAAGTGCTGGGATTAAAGGCGTGCATCACCTAGCAGTGATAGCTGTTCTCAATTGTCAACTGGACTATATCTGCAATGAACTACAATCCAGAATTTAAGATCTTGTAAAAATGTAAAGAGAGGATTATGTCTGGCTTAGTAGTGCAGGCCTTTAATCCCAGGATTCAGGAAACAGGCATTCAGATCTCTGAGTTCAAGGTCAGTGTATTAGTCAGGGTTCTCTAGAGTCACAGAACTTATAGGTATTCTCTATATAGTAAGGGAATTTGTTAATGACTTACAATCTGTCATCAAACACCTCAACAATGGTCAGCAGTAGCTGTAAATGAAAACCCGAGGATCTGGCAGTGCCTTAGTCCCACAAGGCTCAAAGGCGAAGAAGATTGAATCTTCCGCCTTCCAATGTCCTTATGTAGATCTTCAGCAGCAGGTGTAGCCCAGATTAGAGGTGTGCATACCACCTCACCTGAAACTTGTGTCTTCCAGACTCAAGATCTAGATCACAGGTGAACCTTCTAATTCTGGATTGTAACTCACTCCAGATATAGTCAAGTTGACAATCAGAAATAGTCACTACAATCCACCCCTTGTCAACTTGACACAAATAATATCTCATATCCACATGAACCAATTACAAGGTCATAAATACGCTAACATGATATAACTATTCCTCATACAATCACAAACCCATTTATAAACTTACAATGCCGCAATGTCTTTAGTATCTCAACTTAAATACCAACTGATGTTAAAGAAATTGGAAGACAAATATGTTCTTAGCAAAATACAACAGAGAGCTGGGCACTTGTGGCACACGCCTTTAATCCCAGCACTTGGGAGGCATAGGCAGTGGATTTCTGAGTTCGAGGTCAGCCTGGTCTACAGAGTGAGTTCCAGGACAGCCAGGGCTACACAGAGAAACCCTGTCTTGAAAAATCAAAAACAAACAAACAAACAAACAAAAACAAAAAACAAAACAAAAACAAAAACAAAAACAAAACCCAAAATACAACAGAGGCATTCATATTACTTTATAATCCTTGTTTCTGTAGCTGGTTATGTGGTCTTAGCTGGTATTTATAACTACCTTCCTCTACTACCCATTCTGTATTTCCTCCACCCTCTGCAAGCACCTCAGCAGGTCTTGGCTCTTTTCCTTGAGGAGTGACCCATACCTTCATTCCTGATGGGTCTGCATCCTTTGTCATCCTGCTTGAATTAGGCTGTTGTAATTTCCCATTCACTTTAATCACAGGACATGGTGGGACTAAGAGACGCCCTAAGGGATCTCCTGCACTCCAGACATAATCCTTCTTTCCACCATTGTGGAGAGGCAATCCAATTTCCTCATGGTAATCTGGATCTATCACCCCTCCTAACACTGTTATTCCTTTCTTCGCCTGTTGGTTTAAGGGCATTAGAAGCCCAAAATGACCACGGGGAAGTCTGAGCTTCCAGTTCAATGGAATGTTTGTTGTAGCTCCTTGTAGGATCACACCCCGGTCTGGAACCAAAACTTCTAGACCAGCAGAACCTAGAGTTGTGGGTACAGGAAGCTAGAATTTTCCTAGAGGGTCACAAAGAGTGATAGTGAGTGGAACTATTCTCTTTTCCACGGCTTGATTCCTGGACCCACGGATCCTGGCTATGAAGAATCTGTACCATATATTGGATACCGATTCAGAGCATATACTGCCTCCTGAAGAACTCTGCCCCAACCCTTCATGCTGCTGCCACCTAATTTGCACTGTAACTGTGTCTTCAAAAGGCCATTCCATCTTTCTATCAGACCAGCTGTTTCAGGATAATGGGGAACATGGTAAGACCAGTGAACTCCATGATCATGGGCCCACTGTCCCACTTCTCTGGCTGTGAAATGAGTTCCTTGGTCAGAAGCAATATTGTGTGGAATACCATGAGGATGATTAAGGCATTCTGTAAGTCCACAGATGGTGGTTTTGGCAGAAGCATTACCTGCAGGAAAGGCAAATCCATAACCAGAATAAGTGTCTACCCCAGTAAGAACAAAACATTGTCCTTTCCACGGAGGAGGTGGTCCAATGTAGTCAACCAGCCACCAGGTTGTTGGCTGGTTACCTCGAGGAATGGTGCCATATTTGGGGCTCAGAGTTGGTCTCTGCTGTTAGCAAATCTGGCATTCATCAGCAGCTGTAGCCAGGTCAGCCTTGGTAAGTGGAAACCCATGTTGTTGAGCCCAAGTATAACCTCCACCTTGGCCACCATGGTCACTTTGTTCGTGTGCCCACTGAGCAGTGACAGGGATGGCTGAGGAAAGAGGCTGACCCTCCACAGAATGGGTCATCTTATCCACTTGATTATTGAACTCTTCCTCGGCTGAAGTCACCTTTTGGTGAACATTTACATGGGACACAAATATCTTCACATACTTTGCCCATTTAGAGAGATCTATCCACATACTTCTTCCCCAGATGTCTTTCTCACCAATTTTCCAATCGTGATCTTTCCTAGTCCCTGACCGTCCAGCCAATCCATTGGCTACAGCCCATGAGTCAGTGAACAATTGTACATCTGGCCATTTCTTCTTCCAAACAAACTGTAATATCATGTATACTGCCCGAAGTTCTGCCCACTGTCAAGATTTTCCCTCACCTGTATCTTTCAGGGTTGTCCCAGAAAGGGATTGTAATGCTGCAGCTGTCCACTTCTGGGGGGTGCCTGCATAATGTGCAGAGCCATCAGTAAACCAGGTCCTAGTCTTCTCTTCTTCAGTCAGCCGATCATAGGGAACACCCCATGAGGTTATAAGCACATACTTGGCAGCAGATGGCATTGTTACAGGAGTAGAAACCATAGGCATTTGAGCAACTTCTTCATGTAAGTTGCTTGTGCCTTCAGGACCTGTTCCGGCTCGATCATGTATGTACCACTTCCATTTGATAATAAAATACTCCTGTACACGTCCTACTTTATGACTTGGAGGGTCTGATAACACCCAGCTCATGATGGGCAGTTCAGGTCACATGGTAACTTGGTATCCTATTGTCCAATGTTCAGTTTCCACTAAGGCCCAATAGCAGGCCAAGAGCTGTTTTTCAAAGGGAGAATAGTTGTCTGCAGATGATGGTAGAGATTTGCTCCAAAATCCCAAAGGTCTCTTCTGTAATTCACCTACAGAAGCCTGCCAGAGGTTCCAAACAGCATTTCTATCTGCCACCAACACCTCAAGTACCATAGGGTCTGCTGGATCATATGGTCCAAGTGGTAAAGCAGCCTGCACAGCAGCCTGGACCTGTTGAAGAGCCTTCTCCTGTTCCAGACCCCACACAAAGATAGCAGCTTTCTGAGTCACTTGGTAAATGGCCCTGAGTAACACACCCAAGTGAGGAATATGTTGTCTCCAGAATCCAAATAGACACATTAAGTACTGTGCTTCTTTCTTGGTGGTGGGAGGTGCCAGGTGCAATGATTGATCTTTCACCTTAGAAGGAATATCTCTACATGTCCCACACCACTGGACTCCTAGGAATTTCACTGAAGTAGATGGTCCTTGAATTTTGGGTGGATTTATTTCCCATCCTCTGATATGCATATGCATCACCAATGAGTCCAAAGTGATTACTACTTCCTGCTCACTTGGTCTAATCAGCATAATGTCATCAATATGGTACACCAATGTGATATTTTTTGGAAGAGTCAAACGATCAAGATCCCTTCTACCTAAGTTATGACACAGGGCAGGAGAGTTAATATATCCTTGAGGCAAAACTGTAAAGGTATACTGCTGGCCTTGCCAAATAATAGCAAATTGCTTCTGGTGGTCCTTATGGACAGGTACTGAGAATAAGGTATTTGCTAGATCAGTAGCTGATACCAGGTACCAGGAGATGTGTTAATTTCCTCAAGTAACGAAACTACATCTGGTACAGCAGCTGCAATCTGAGTTACTACCTGAGTTAGTTTTCGATAGTCAGCTGTCATTCTCCTTGATCCATCTGTCTTCAGCCTTTGGTTTTTTTGTTTGTTTGTTTGTTTGTTTGTTTGTTTGTTTGTTTTTCGAGACAGGGTTTCTCTGTGTAGCCCTGGCTGTCCTGGAACTTACTCTGTAGACCAGGCTGGCCTCGAACTTAGAAATCCACCTGCCTCTGCCTCCCAAGTGCTGGGATTAAAGATGTGCACCACCACTGCCTGTCCTCCATCTGTCTTCTGCACTGGCCAGATAGGAGTGATAAAGTGAGATGTGGTGGGAACCACCACCCCTCCATCTTTCAAGTCCTTGATAGTGGCAGTAATTTCTACAATTCCTCCAGGAATACGGTACTGTTTTTGATTCACTATTTTCTTTGGCAGAGGCAACTCTAATGGCTTCCATTTATTTAGCCTTTCCAACCATAATAGTCCTCACTCCATATGTCAGGGAACCAATGTGAGAATTCTGCCAATTTCTAAGTATATCTATCCCAATTATACATTCTCTTACTGGGGAAATGACCACAGGATGTGTTCGGGGACCTACTGGACCTACTGTGAGTCAGACATCAATCAAACGTTAATCACCTGTTCTCCATAAGCCCCTACTTCAACTGGAGGGGCACAATGCTTCTTGGGATCTCCTGGGATCAAGGTCAATTCAGAGCCAGTATCCAATAGACCCCTGAAAGTCTGATTATTTCCTTTCCCCCATGCACAGTTACCCTTGTAAAAGGCTGTAGCTCCCTCTGGGGAAGGGCTGGAGAAAGGCTAACAGCAAAACTTTTATGTGTCTTATGAAGATCCTTCTTCAGGGGAACCTGGCCACTCCTTCATTCAAGAGGTTCTGGGTCTGAAAACTGGCTCAAGTCTGGAAATTGATTCACTGGCCCAGATTGCCTTTTGCCAGGATCCAATGTAGCCTTTCTTTCATTTGTTTGAGAATTTTTCTGCTTATACAGATCAAACAGTTATGTGGTAGGCTTCCTATGTATTTCATACCTGGAAACACCATGACTGATTAGCCAGAACCAAAGGTCTGAACTAGTCATGCCATTATAAATTTCATTTCTCCTGTGCTGACCATCATGGTATATGTCTGTATAAATGTTCCTTTGTCTATGCTGTGCATTATAATAACTACGCCCAACTTGTCTCTGGCGATTCAATGCTGGCACCTGGCCCTTGTTACCTGGAGGCCCAATTTAACCCATTGTATTTAATTCATCTGATTGAGCAGCAGCATCTCCAACTCTAAGGTCTGGCACAAGGAAAAGGGCAAGAACAAGACTCTTCAAATGTGCTGCTGCCCCTCCAACCAGTTTGCATCTTATAGGATTGGTGAAGGGCATGTCTTCTGTGACTTCCCATTGTGGAGAATCAGGTTTTATGAAACATATCCACTCTTGCATTGCAATGTCCCTGAGCCTTAAAATCCCTTCATCAACACCAAACCAAGGGATATCAGGAATCTCCAACTCCTTTTCAGTAGGCCATCTTTTGATAATGCTTCAGCCAACCATTCAAACAAACTTTTAACACCTTTTTTAACTGTACGAGCTTCCATATTAAACCTTGAATCTCCACTCAGAGGACCCATGTCAATAAACTCAGCCTGATCTAGTTTTGTGTTCCTTCCACCATTATCCCACACCCTTAAAATCCATTCCCACACATATTCTCCATATTTCTGCTTGAATGAATTAGCAAACCCATTAAGCTCTTTAGTACTGTAGCACACTTCCTCATGGACTACACTTTCTACCTCCCCTCTAGGGGCTTGTTTTGCCTTGAGTCTGGTTATAGGCCTAGAAGAAACTATTGGCAACCTCCAAGCAGTCAAGGTACAAATTCAAGCAAACTGGTAAACTCTCTCTCCCACACTGGTCAGTGTAAATGTCCCCTGGTCCCAAGGGAGGGCTGTTGAGCTCGCAGCCACACTGCTGTTCCCTTGTGGACTGAGCCATTCAGTCTTTATGTCTGGCCTCCTTGCTGACTCCTCATTTTAGGACATTTTCCCTTGAGTGAGATTTTCCTCTCTCCTCTGTGTCATTTCTTTTTCTTACTGCTGTGAAACCCCAGGCCTGTGTGAACCATTTTCCTCATTGCCCGCTCAGGTACTTGCCTGAGCTCAGACCCCAATTCACTGCATGATGACTTGGTGATCTGACCATGCTGGTATTCTAGTTATTAGTTTATCCTCAGGATGCTGGTAGGGATAATTAATAATTCCTACTCTCACTCAGAAAGGGTGTGTCTGTGCAGTCACTGCCATGCTCCCTACTGGGGTGCCTCCCACTCTTAAAGGCTTCCGAATTCACAAGCTAAACCTGGACCCGATATCCACTAAGCAATACATCTAAGTGTCTGTTTAAGGTCATGTAAAAAAACAAAACCAAACCAAACAAAAAACGATTTCTATGTAGGGTGCCCTATCAACACCTCCATCTCTTGAAGCGTTGCTCACCCTCCTGCATATAGGCACATCGACTGCCTAGATTGTGATATGATAACCACTGAGAAACAGTGCCCCCCCCTTGATTCTGTCATTGCATCAGTGGCTGCCTCTAGCCTCCTCTTTCTGCTTTCCCCCTTGCTTTCTTTTTCCCTGCCCGACCCAACACCATGGGGCACAAAATATGCTATGCTAGAGCAGAGTTGCAGGCACTCAGAGCAGAGTTGCAGGTGCTACCTCTTACTCCCCCTACCCCAAAGTACTTGCTCCCTTGGCCTGCCCCACTTGTGCTCTGCTCACACCAGGTTGAGCTGCTGCCTATGCTTCTGTGCTCCTGGGGCCCGCCCATCATCGCCACTGTCAGGTCTCTGGTTTCTTTCCATTCTGTTGTGCATCAGCTCAGAACCAGTGTGACAGCTCAGCTGCTCCATCACAGATCATTCCCACTCTTCTGGACACAGAAACAGAGGCTGACTACAGTGAAAGGAGAGACCTCTTGTCCACCAGACAAAATGTGTCCATTTATCTCTATATGTATGTCTTTTATATGTTTTTATCTGCCAATATTCAATTATTTTTCTCATTCTAAGATATAACAAATATGTGATATTCCTCCAGGCAGAGCTGCAGGTTCAGAACCTTCTTGATTGGGGGCAGTCACCTGTGTGTCTGCCATCATTTTTGTGGGCAGATAATGGTTTTCTTTTCTATTGCTTCAGCACCATCTTAGCTAAGGGAGGTCACACGACTGGCTGTAGCTTCAGTGCCATCTTCATTAATGACAGGCATAGGACCACCTACCATCTTTGTCATGGGCAATTCCTACCTCCCTGCCTCCTCACCTTAGAACATCCTGACTTAGGGACTCTGATTTCTATCCTGACTTGGTAAATAATAATTTTAATATTAATTTAAAGATTTACAACAGTAAAAAGGTTAAAGATCATTGCTTTAAGTTTAAGATGGCCTATCTCAAATATGCTTAATAGATGACAGCTCTCAATCTTTTCAGAAATCTGCTAAATGTAACAGTAAATGTTTAAGATTATTAGGACAGACAGAGTCTCCCAAAACATAGCAGTTACAACCCCCTGTGCCCCCCCCCCCCAAGTTCTCAGGGAATATGTAGGCACAGTGAGAAGACGACCTAGATTGTGTTATGATAACCACTGAGAAACAGTGCTCCATTGCCTTGCCACTGCGGGGACTCAGTCTACACTGTTATCAAACTGAGGATACCAAGAGAATTAAATGTTTCTTATTGTCTAGGACAAGGTGAGCCATTTCTCCCATATTCCTACTCCACAGGAAAAAACTTCTTGTCTTCTGGGCCTAATGAACACATTGACTCTGCCTGAGTTGCTATGGAGAATGCAGGGAGCTGGGAAAACTGTCTAGGTAGTGGACTGTTGACCAATCTCTGTCAGTTTAATTAATGACATCTAGATTATAATTGATTTTTCC
>JAPYYD010004926.1:0-12636 GCA_028551405.1 Uromys caudimaculatus | reverse complement strand
AGGAAGGAAGGAAGGAAGGAAGGAAGGAAGGAAGGAAGACAGGAAGGAAGGAAGAAAGACAGGAAGGAAGGAAGAAAGACAGGAAGGAAGGAAGAAAGACAGGAAGGAAGGAAGAAAGGAAGGAAGGAAGGAAGGAAGGAAGGAAGGAAGGAAGGAAGGAAGGAAGGAAGGAAAGAAAAGAATAAAAAAAGTTCACTTGTTTTCCTGTCAACCCTTGGGGAGTCTAAGTCAGTAGCTAGTGCTTCTAAGATCCGATAAAAAAGGGACTGAAGTTGCTCCATGGGTCTAAACAGCTAATACACAGCAGCCACTGCCTGCTCCAGCACAAAAGAACACGCCATGCAGGGTAGCACCGGAATAATTGGCCAACACACCGCATGCATCCTTTCTAGCAAGTCTCCTGTATGTGTTAACGTGCCTTTTGCCATACCATCCAATTGTATCCTAACACAGGGGCTTATAGAGCCTAGAATTGAATTTGAAGGCTGCTCATTGCCTTTTTCATGTTAAAGTGTGAAGGAAACCTTCTACAGGGAAAATTGTTAAAATGCCCTTCCTGCCAATCACCCCAGTGGAAGGGAAGAGACGGTCTCAATAAGCAACTGTAATGAACAGCGGCCTGTGGACATAATGTCAAAATGTCATCTTCTGATAACACCTTTCCTGCTCACTCTCGGTTCATTATTTCTCAGTCTCCAGTGGCTGCAGAACTGAATTTCAAGAGAGCTTAGATCAAGCTGTGAGGACAAGAAATGAGTAATAAGACCCGAAGGCACTAGCTGTTTTGGGAGGTGCTCACCCAATCTGAAGAAGATGGGCTGTCACCAGTCTAAAAATCAAGAAAGTGGCTTAGGGGATGGAGAAATGGTTCTGTGGTTAAAAGCATTAGTTGCCTTTCCAGAGGCACTGGATTCAATTCCTAGTACTTTCACGGTGGCTCACCATCTGTAACTCCAGTCCCAGGGTATTGATAACCTCTTCTGGCTTCCATGGGCACTGGGTATGATGCACAGACATCCATGCAGACAACTCCCCCCCATACACACATACACTAAACCAACAACAACAATAGTGATAATAAAAGCAGATTAGCTGAGCCAGCCCCTCTCAGTGACTGCCCTGAACAAGTTCTCATCATGCTTTTTGCCTCAGTAGTGCTGCTTACAGAACAGAGCCCCATCCAACTGCCTCTGTACTCCTCACACATAATACTGTGTGCCCAGGATGCTTGGTTCCAACATACTGATTCAAGTACAAAGAGACAAGTTGTTGGCAAAGTTCACAAGGAATGGGTCTGGCTTCTCAAGAGAATGAGGATTTCTCTGCGCTCTCTGTGCCTCCAGCTTTTGCCTCTCTCCTGTGTTTTCTCCATTCTGCCCTCCCTCTCAACACCTGTCCACCTCCAACTCACAAAAACAGAGGTAGAATTTGTCAAACACAGGTAATGAAGCTTAGGCATCAGATTCCCTCAGATTCAGGTTTTTTGCCAGTAAGTATGTGTACTGGCTGGTTTTGTGTATCAACTTGACACAAGCTAAAGTTATCACAGAGAAAGGAGCCTCCCTCAAAGAAGTGCCTCCATGAGATCCAGTTGTAAGGTATTGTCTCAATTAGTGATCAAAGGGGGAGGGCCCTTTGTGGGTGGTGCCATCTCTGGGCTGGAGTTCTGGGTTCTACAAGAAAGCCAGCTGAGCAAGCCAGGGGGAGCAATCCAATAAGCAGCACCCCTCCATGACCTCCGAATCAGCTCCTGCCTTCAAGTTCCTGCCCTGTGTGAGTTCCTGTCCTGACTTCCTTTGGCGATGAACAGCAATGTGGAAGTGTAAGCTGAATAAACCCTTTCCTCCCCAATTTGTTTCTTGGTCATGACATTTAGTGCAGGAATACAAACCCTGACTAAGACAGTATGTATTCTGTGTTTATTTCTCCTGAGAAGAGCCCACAGCATTTAGGTTTACTCCAGAAATCTGGGCCTTCTCCAAACCACATGTATTGCCACAGTTTACAACATACATGCTTCTCATACTTTCGATGTATGTCAAATAGTTCTACACCTGAACACTATATGGAACTGGCTACATGACACTTTGCTTTTGTAAATGAGCATCTTGTGTTGTTCATGGAAGGGTTGGGATTACGGAGAAACTACAAGAAATCCCACTACTCCCTCATAGGTGAGTCTCCTGTATTACTAATGGCTTGCTTGCATTAGGGTGGCCACTTTTTGCTATAATCTGAATGCAGGTAACTCCTCAAATTCTTGTGTTGAAATATAATCCTTCACATCTCAGATAAAACTGTGTTATGATCCATAGGAGGTAGTGGAGCTGAATGTGGACATTCTGGGTGGGAGGTGGGAGGTAGGGGGTGGGGGAATGACCCCAGTAGGTTTCTAAACACAACAAACAAAATTTCATTCAAAATCAAACAAGGAATGAATCTAAAGAGTTTGCAGTAGCACTTGCCCATGGTGCAACACAACGTCTCTGCAGACTGAGCTGGTTTGAACACGCAGCATTGGCACTTTTCATGGCTCATGCTACCATACTGTGTGTTATGCACCCTGCTACACTAACATGTAGACTCAGAGCTTTCCACGCCTACAAAAACATAATGACTCAGTTACAGGGAAACAAGAAGACAATATTGCCCCATCATTGTTTCTCAGCATATACGTATTAAATTAGTATATCGTTGGATTGGATCAGATTAAAATGTTTAATTTTAAAAACTGCCATTGAATTACTGATTTGAGTTTTACTACAAATCAGTAAAAGAGTTTCTGCTTGGAAGATTGGGGTTGCAGCTTGGAGGTGGTTGTCTGCTTCACATTCACGAGTTCCTGGTTTCAGTGCCCACTGCGGCCTGAAAAAGAAATAAATATGAGAATTTGGGCATGAGATTAGGGCAGAATTGCCAATAGTTTCTGAAATTGTCCCAAATATATGTCTGTGATTGTCTTACTATGTATTTATATGAATCAGTCTTCTCAGCATTGATGATTATACAATCAAAATATGATTAATTCTGCAAAACATTAAGGCTGTATATCCTGCAGTATCATGTTTTCAACACAGACTTAAACCTTCATGTAAACAGGCACACCCATACCTCCAGTAAACAAATCTGCTTCATTTGTAATAAACAGTATAACTATGTGTACACTAAAGAATTGTTTT
Organism: Uromys caudimaculatus; assembly: GCA_028551405.1. Taxonomy (NCBI): domain Eukaryota; kingdom Metazoa; phylum Chordata; class Mammalia; order Rodentia; family Muridae; genus Uromys; species Uromys caudimaculatus. The sequence continues at coordinate 9,457 of JAPYYD010004926.1, read as the reverse complement.
AAAATAAAATTCTTTTAAAGATGCATTACTTTATTTTAAGTGCATGCATGTTTTGCCTGCATGTATGTCTGTACACCATATGCATGCCCAGATCCTCCAGAATTAGATTTACAGATGGTTGTGAGCCAGCATGTGGATGCTGGGACTCAAACTTGTGTCCTCAGAAAGAACTGCCGTGGCTCTTGACCACCTGGAGAGCCATCTCTCCAGCCCCTTAAAATAAAATTATGTATGACTTATTATAGTACATGCTTGATATGTGTATCTATCTTATATGCCTATATGACTGGAGCAACACACAAAAGTTTCTTAGGGCTAAAGGGGTTGTAAATTTTTTAAAAGCTTAAGAAGTTCTGTCCTAGGTCACAGAATTTGGAGGTGGCTTTTGAAAGGCTAATTGTGCCTACTTAACACAAGCTAGAGTCATCTGGAAAGAGGAAACCTCAATTGAGAAAATGCCTCCTTCAAACTGGCCTATAGACAAGCCTGTGAGGCATTTTTTTTAATAGTTGATGTGAAATGGCTTTCTGTAGATAGTGCTATCTATGGGCAAGTAGTTTTGAGTGGTATAAAAAAGCAGCCTAAGCAAGCCACGGGAGAAGCCAGTAAGGGGTATTCCTCCATGGCCTGTGCTTGAGTTCCTGCCTTCAGATCCTACCCTGAGTTCCTGCCCTGACTTCCCAAACTGATGAATTGTTACGTGGAAGTGTAAGATTTAAAAAAAAAAAAAAAAAAAACACTTTCCTCTTCTAGTTGCTTTAGGTCATGGTGTTTATCACAGTAATAAGAAATCAAACTATGACAGAATGTAATTAGAACACAGAGCAAGAGCCACTACCCATATAGGAGAGGCCTGAGAGATCACACAAGTATAGCAAAAGGTGCTATCTCTGAGGCAGAAAGCAGGCGTTCAACAGGCACTGAGTCAGCTGACACTTTGTCTTCCAACTATCCAGCTGTCAGAACTACAAAAGAATAATGAAAACTTGGTGTGGTTTGATAGTTGACTTCTCTCTCAATCCAGCCAAACACCAGATGTCTCAGTAAAATATATTTATAAAGCAAGACAGTTCAGAACATAACCTCTTACTTTCTTATCAAAAGACTCACAGATAACCATTGGGCTATATTTGCTCCTCACAGAGGGCGAATAGCCCCAGTAGAGTCCTATATCCTAACCCTCAGAACCAGTGAACATATTGACAATAAAGAATTAGGCAGTAGGGAGAACTAAAGCCACCAATGAGCTTGGCTTTTAGATAAGGAAATTATTCTGAGTCCTTGTGAGTCCTGTGGAGTCACAAAGTCCTTAACACAGAAAAGAAGGTAGAAGCTGATCTTAGAGTGATGTGATTTGAGAAAGACTTGCCCCACCCATCTCTGGCTTTGAAGATGAAAGAGAAGCAAGGATCAAGCGCTGTAGGCAATGTCTGTGAGCTAGTAACATCAAGAAACCATGGGCACGTCTGCAAAGCCACCCAGAAGGACCAAACATGCCCATTCCTCAATTTTAGCCTAGTGAGATCACATCAGAACATTTTTCTTTTAGTTACTTTTCTTATGGCTGTGACAAAATGCTCTGACAAAGGACATTTAAAGAAGGGTTAGTTTTAGTTCTCAATTTCAGGTTACAGTCATCAAGGCAGGAAGTGCAAGGGATCAGGAGCTTGAAGCAACTGGACACATCACAATGGTAATCAGAGAAGAACAATGAATGCTTGCCTGCTGCTGCTAAGGGAAGGGTCTCATAATATAGCTCTTCCCATACAATTAACATAATCAAAATGCCTCCACCACACACATACAGACATTCACAGCCATGCCCAGAAGCCCATCTTCCAGGAGACAATAGATTTTGCCAAGTTGGCAACACTCAACACCAACCATCTCCAGGACAATAAAATAATAACCCATTAAATTTGTCATGATTGTTGTAAGTCTTTTGTTTCTTTCTGTTGCCATGATAAAATACCATGACAAAGAAAAAACCAAGCTAGCAATTTCAGGCTACAGTCCATCATGGAGGGGAAATTAAGGTAGGAACTCAAAATGACAGTGACATTCAAGTTCAAAAATAGAAAGAGAATGAATACACATATGTTTACTTTTGCTCAGTAATTTCTTTCTCTCCAAACACACACAGAGTTCAGCTCATACCACCCACCATCTAGGGAATGGTGCCACCCACAGTAGACAAGTCTTTCTACTTCAATTATTATAATCAAGACAACCCCCCCACACCCATAGACATACCCACAGGCCAATGTAATTCAGGCATTTCTTTATTGAGATTCTTTTCCCAAGTAATTCTAGGTTATGGAAAACTGACAATTAACATCAGCCATCATAAAGAGCAAAAGAAAACACACCACAAACATTTTAATTTTTCTAAATTGATTTTATTCTTGGGAGTTTAGATAATAAGACCCCCAAGGACAAGGACATTTCCTGAGTATTCTCTCACTTCCACAGTCATCAGTACATACATCTTTAGGACATGGAAACTGAGTCCTAACACCCATTTACATGTAGATCAATACAAGCTGGAAATGTCGGAAGAACTACATAATACTATTAGTTACCAGTATTTTCTATGTTTTGGGGAACACCTAAACACTGTCAAAACAAAGAAAAGATTGTCTTTGAAACTTCTTTTTTTCAAAAGACTGCTTATCCATCCTGCCCACACGTTGGAATTTAGCAGATTGAATTATTTGTGACAGCTGCTTCAGTGAAAATTATTAGTCCTAACCAGATCTAAAACATACAGGTCCCTAGGGACAGAGACTCAATTCAAAGAAGAACTTTGTCTGATGTGTCATCTCTGTTCCCAAGGAAAGCAACAGCTCAGATACACAGGCTACATTATAAATTCAAAATTTAAGAAGTGGAAGCAACCTAAAGAAAACTGAAAGCAACTGTAACTCCCAGAGGAGACTCATTCCAATTCTAAGGACAGAGGAAATATTTGTCACACAATTTTTACAAATACAAAAAACTAGTGTCTGGAAATTTTTCTAAAATAAACTCTATGAATTCTGAAGAATTCCAGATACCACCTGGGCCACCAAGAATATGTCCTTGTAGCCTCAACAGCAATAAAAGAGAGATCTGAGACTTGGCTATTTGGGTAAGTGTGTGCACATTTCCCAAGCTACCATATGTTGAAAATACTGGGATGTTGACTAATGTCTATGACTTGTGAATTTGAAGTGGAATTTCAAGTTTCTACGCTGAACTTGCAAAATTTGAAGAGAGGGAAATCCTCCAGCTGCTAGCAGAGTGGATAAATCTATTTCTTACTACCTCAAATTCCATGATAGATACAAATCTTGTGTATAGTTTATTTTTCTAGAAGTCTTCCTGCTTTCTCCAAAAGGTACAATATATAAACATTTATTTTCATATGTAGCTTACTATGCTCACTCTAAAACATACAGGTTCCTATGGACAGAAACTCAGTTCGAAGAAGAACTTTGTCTGATGTGTCATCTCTGTACCCAAGGAAAGTAACAGCACAAATACACAGGCTACATTATGAGTATCATTGCTAAGTTTCTCTTTTCTTCATCTGGCCTCGAATTTGCCAGATAGCCCAGAGTGAGTTTGAACTTCCTAACCCTCTTGCCTCAATTTCAAAAGTGCTGGGGGTATACAAACCAAATTAGTTGATAGATAGATAGATAGATAGATAGATAGATAGATAGATAGATAGATAGATAGATAGATAGATATGATAGATGGATGATAGATGGGTAGGTAGATAGATAGATAGATAGATAGATAGATAGATAGATAGATAGATAGATAGATAGATAGATAGATAGATATAGAGGTAAAGATAGAGATAGAGAGATAGAGCTTTCTGTTGTTGATTGAATTGTATCCTACAGAAAGATATATGGAAGTTCTTAACCTCCTGTACAAGTAGAGGTGAACTTATTTGTGAATAGTGTCATTGAAGGTGTTAATTAGATCACAAGGAGATCATTCTGGATTAAAGTAGACTTAAATTGCAAAGATCAGTGCCCTTTAATGACATGGAAACAAGGAGACTACTGTGTGATCATGGAGGCCAATTAGAGTAACCCAGAAGCAAACCAAGGAGCACCAGAAATTCTGGCAGGACCATAGGCAAGAAACAAGGCAAGGGATAGATCCCCCACAGAGCTCAGAGTGAACTCTTCATGGTTGTCATCCTCAGTTTGTACTTGCCCCTATCACTGTGAGAGAACTTGTTTCTGTACCTCTAAGCCCCTGAGTCATCATCATTTGTCTTGGCAGCCTTAGAAGCTAATACACTTTCTGCTAGATGTGTTTCCAAGTTAGATCATGATTTTCTCCTGCTCTGGCCTAAAGTCAGCTTTCACTTCCAACCTCCTCAGAAGATGTCATTATTGGTTTGCTTAGTGTCAGTGGAACTTTCTTACATAATGGCCTGTCAACCAGTAAGGTCATGGATATTCATTCTTTGTTCTTATGCCAAAGTACACAGGGTACAGTTGCCAGGATAGAAAAACAAAAATCCACAAAGATAGCTTCTTACCATACCCTCAAGTCCTCCTGCCCCAAATCACCAGTACACGGTTCACTCCATAAGAGACATTTTTCATAATGATAGATTTGTAAAATTATTATATGTGTGCAAAAGTATTATATGCAGGTGTTTTATCAATATTCAGAGAAAAAATTAAGAGAGTTGCCAAAGATCAAACTTCTCTTTGGAAAATCTAATATTTAAAAGTGATTTTAACTATTTATTTATTTATTTATTTACTTATTTGTTTATTTTACTTAATTATACTCTGGTATTATTAGATGTGGCTTTTATATGTATCTGGGGAATTCTAGGCTTACAACAACATGTTAATATTTGAGTATGTGACTTGGAGCCTGTAGGAAGGTCATAAAAATGGAAACACATGAGTTCCTGAAAGATTAGAGTTTTCAAATTGACTAAATTAATAGAGGAATGGGCTTCACCCAGCAACACAGAGATCAGGAGCCAGCCAGTCTCCCAATGCACTTGTGAGCCTATGGACTCTATGGGGTTTGATCCAGAACATACAGCAGTATTTTAAGAGGCTTTTGCTGCCCCTTGTGGTGCAGGCCTGTAATCCCAGACCCTGAAAGGTTGATGCAAGAGGACTGCAGGAGGACCACAAGTTGAAGACCAGCCCTGGCTTCAAAACAGATTCAAGGCCAGTCTGTAGCACACAGTTGAGTCCGTCTCACAAGTGTGAAGTGAGTCTGGAAATGGTCCTCATATACCAAGCAGAGGCCTCCTGCCCGCTCCCAAATCAGTCCAGGCATCTCTCCTCAGTGCCAATTGCTCATTTCCAATACTGAATAATGTTTACAAATATTTTTCATTTTAAGAAGAAAAAAAAAAAAAAAAAACCCTCCAATTCTCATTTGGTCTAATCACTCCTTTTCAAGAAAAAACTTTGTTTTGAAAAAAAAGTCCACACTTTGTGCCTCTTGTTTACCCTTCAATCTGTGGTGATCTGGGTTTTCAAACTGTGCAACTTCAGTCTATGCACCAAAGCCTCCCTGGACATCAAGTCAAGTTTTCCCAACCTCACTTCACTGCCTGGTTGCATTTAATCACCTTTCCTCTGCAGTCTCTCCTCCTGTGGCATCTGGGTCCCTACATTATGATGCCCTTGCATGACAACACTGATCAAACAGGAAGGGGGTGCCTTTTCTCCTTCCTTCTGTTTCCCCATCTCCCTCTGGTGCCATAGTTAGTAGAACTAACAGAAAGCTAACAAGTGGAGAAACGCATTTTGTTTGGAGGAGAGGGCAGAGATCAGTATTGCCTCACTTGGGGATGAAATAAAACACAAACCAATAACAAATCCACTAATAATGGCTTCAAATATAAGGGTGCCTGGATTTGTCTCTATTTGAAAGAATAAAAAAGACGTGAGTGAACCTCCAGGGATACGTCTGAGATGCCCTAAGTTACTACAGGTCCAGATTTCAAAGCACCTAAAAGAAAGAAGCCTCACTGGCTTCCAGAAACCCTAACCATAACTCTGCTAACTGCTCATGACCAAAGCAGTATTGAATGTTCTCTCAATAGTAAAAGAGACTGGGAAGATGAGCACAAGATTTCTCTGTGCCTGTAGTAGGCAACTGCAGGAGAAAAGAGACACAGAATGCAGAGGTAAATAACAGTGGGTATTCCATGATCTATGGGGGGTCAAACTTCTGAGTCCACTTGTATCTGTGTAGAGAATGCTGCAAGAACCCAATGAGTAAGGTTGTTAGGAGATGTTCCTTAAGTCACCAGGCCTGAAGCTGTACATCTGTAAAACCCAGGATCCTAGAGTCTGACACAGGGAGAACATAGGTTCAAGGCCAGCAAAGGGAGTTCAAAGTTAACCTGAATGGTAAAGTGAGATAGTGCCTAAAACAAAACAAACCACAAATGTCCCAGAAATAAAAAGAGTTTCTATCAGGTTGGTCCAAGGTAGTAGACACAGTCACACCAGATTCCTAAGCACTTGAAATAGGGTGGGGCAGGCAGAACCAAAGAGCACGTTAGTATAAAGAATCCACCGGGTCTGTTTTACAACATGAAGAAAAGCATATAAAACATCGGGTCAATATGTGGCTGTGTCAGTTGAAATAATAATCTGGATAGATCATAACATTTATTTCATATTTCATATTGCTTTATGTGGCTGCCGGAGAAATTCATGCTGTATATGTGGCTCTTAATGTATGTCTAATGGTTTGTTTTGCACTGATTTCCAAATTACTCCTTTTTCCTCTAAAATGAGTTCATGCTACCCTGCCCCAGTGTGGGTTGTCATGGTTCTCTAAATCTGGGCAGATCTTTCTTACCAGGAAAGCATCTCCTACGGCCTGGCAACTCAAAACGGCCTCTCCCAGTAATCAATCATAAATCATAAAAATGATTAGGTGGAGAAAAATATGCAAGCTGGGAATCAAATTATTCAACATCAGTAACACCCAAGGCTATCAAATGAGACAATTTGAATAATTGGCTGGAGTGAGAAATCCAATTTAATTTAATCCTTTACTTAATCCTCAGCTTTTTTTTTTTATTATAACAGGCAAAGAATCATGAAATTCTAATTTTGCCACAGCCTTCTTCATGACTTTGCATCAAAAATTCCAGTGTCTCTGGTGAGAAAAATAGGTGAGATGCAAGAAGTCTATAATCTACCTGTGACAGAATGATAGCACTTCCCAAGGTGTTGATGTCCTATTCCCCAGAACCTGTTAGTACGCTTTCTCACAGCACAGAGACTTTGCAGATGTGACTAAAGAATGACCTTGTGTCTTAGGGGTTCTCTTGCTGCAACGACACATATGACCAAAAAACAAGTTGGAATATTTATCTGGCTTACACTTCCACATTGCTGTTCATCACCAAAAGAAGCCAGGATAGGAACTCAAGCAGGGCAGGAACCTGGAGGCAGGAGCTGATGCAGAGGCCATGGAGAGGTGCTGCCTACTGGCTTGCTCCCTGTGGCTTACTCAGCCTGATTTCTTATAGAACCCAGGACTACTAGTCCATGGATGGCACCATCCACAGCGGGCTAGGTCCTCCACCATTACTAATTAAGAAAGTGCCTTCCAGCTGGCTCTTATGAAGGCATTTTCTTAATTGAAGTTCCCTCTTTTCAGGTAACCCTAGTTTGTGTGTCAAGTTGACATAAGACTAGCCAGCAAACCTTGAGATAGAGAGATGTTGTCCGTCATTTTTAAACACATATTTACTTATATGGGTTCTTAAAGCTTTCCTTTTGCCTTCCTAGCTGGAGTCAGGGGATGAGACTATGGGAGAAGGATCCAGAAGAATGGCAAGTGTCTGTCAAGGATGGAGAAGGAAGCATGAGCCAAGAAATATAAATGGCCCCGAGGTCATCCTGCTCACCCGAATTCCAAATGGCCCCCAGGAAACTGGAAACTGCCTGCTCCAAACGACCCTTTCCTTTTTCCCAGAAGGACGCAGCAGCGAGGATGCTGGCAGCTGAGCACCACCATGCGGACCCCAACTCCTGGCCACCACCTGGGCTCTTAGTGGCCTTAGCGCTTGGCTGGCCCTGGAAGTGACGTTAAACTCCTCAGGCGCCTTCAAGCTGTACAGGAACCGGCTGAAGCCTTGCTTATTGCTTCTGTCACTGTTGTGTCTCAGAAATCAGGTGTCGCCTGGTGGATAGATCGTGTAGAAACAACCCAAATAAATAAATGACTTAAGAGTGCTCAAAGGAAAAAAAAGAAAAAGAAATGTAAATGCCTTCCAGTAACTAGGAAAATGAGAGAAAAGTTATTGCTTAGAACAACCAGAAAGGTATGCAGTCCTAGGTTTTAATCTAGCGAAACTCATGTATCACTTCATATGTCTAGAACTATAATTTAATACTTTGTGGTATTTCATGCCATTGAGTTTGTTTGGGCAGCAGGAGAAAACTAACACACAACACAAGATAAGCATATGAGGGTTAGGGAGTTAGCTCAGTTGGTTGATTGTTTGACTAGCATGCACAAGACTCGGGGTTTGATGCTCAGGACCATGTAAACCAGGTGTGATGGTTCATACCTACAATCCCAGCACATGGGAGGTAGAGGCAGGAGGATCCCAAGTTCAAGGTTATCTTTGACTACATAGGGAATTTGATGTCAATGTGGGCTAGAGACCTTGTCTCAAAAGAAAAATAAGTAAGCTTTGCAATTTCATGAGCTCCCATTTGTCAGTTCTTGAGCATAAGCCATTGGTGTTCTGTACAGGAACTTTTCCCCTGTACCCAGGTGTTCGAGACTTTTCCCCACTTTCTCTTCTATTAGATTCAGTGTACCTGGTTTTATGTGGAGGTCCTTGATCCACTTGGACTTGAGTTTTGTACAGGGAGATAGGAATGGATCAATTCTCATTCTTCTACACATAGACTGCCAGTTGAACCAGCACCATTTGTTGAAAAATGCTGTCTTTTGTCCACTGGGTGGTTTTAGTTCCTTTGTCAAAAATCAAGTGACTATAAGTGTGTGGGTTCATTTCTGGGTCTTCAATTCTATTCCATTGATCTACCTGCCTGTCACTGTACCAACACCATGCAGTTTTTATCACTACTGCTCTGTAGTACAGCTTGAGGTCAGGGATGCTGATTCCCCCAGAAGGACACTGTCAATAGGACAAAACAGCAACCAACAGATTGGGAAAAGATCTTAACCAATCCTACGTCTGATAGAGAGCTAATATCCAATATATACAACGAACACAAGAAGTTAGACTCTAGAAAACCAAATAACCCTTTCAAAAAATGGGTAACAGAGCTAAACAGAGAATTCTCAACTGAGGAAATTCACAGGGCTGAGAAGCACCTAAAGAAATGTTCAGCATCCTTAGTCATCAGGAAAATGCAAATCAAAACAAGTCTGAGATTCCACCTCACACCAGTCAGAATGGCTAAGATTAAAA
>JAPYYD010004925.1:0-12636 GCA_028551405.1 Uromys caudimaculatus | reverse complement strand
AAATATTGTGTAGAATATTACTATAATATATTATGTATCAATACAGTTCTTGGTGCTTATTGGAATTACTAGTAAAAGCTCTTTAGCAAACCACCCAGTACTCTGTCAATCAATATTATAAATTGAGTACAAGTTTGAATCTCAAATGAGCCAACACTGTTTATGGTGCATGATGTAAATGAAGGCTCAGTAATTTATTCACTCAAGGGATTCATGAAACCTGTGAGGAAATCTTAAAGAGAGAATAATTTTCCAGAATTCTAAACAATTTTTACAGAACTCTGGATCATGAAATAAGTTCTCACTTTAACGAGAAAACATCTTCCAGTATCATGTAAGGATGTTATGTTCTTTCTGCAGGTGAGAATAAGGATTTTCTAATGAAAATCTTATGCAGAAGTAGTCACATTCCACAGTGTAACCTTGGTAGGGTGTTAGAGACAGATCTTCACCATGGCTTCTACCATCCTTATCATCAAAGGTTTTGGATTCTTCAGGACAATGGAGAAAGGTCCATTTGTTGCAGTAGCTATAAAGTCTCTGTGGAACAAAGCTGATCATTGAATTTACTTCTGTTGATAATTTTTCTTCAGTCACAAGGTAGAAATTATAGGTCTTTGATAATACAATTTTATTTCTTTTTCAAAAATCTCTGATCTGTAATGATGACTAAAGAGTAAGGAGAAAAAGAAGTTCAAAAGACACAAAGAGATTTTTTCAGAATTCTCTCTGGAAAGAGAAACAAATCCTAGTTGGGGAAGGGAGGGACTGGGAATTTCTAAGGATTCTGCCTGTATTGTAATGATTGAATGTCATGCAGCATTTTCACAAAATACTGTTCTTACAAATCTACCAGTTTCAAAAGTCTTTGTCTGTTAAAAATTATTTTTCTTCTAATGTCATTTGCTTTCCCTCTCCAACAGATAACACCATAATGCAAATTGCTATGGAGAATGTCTCTTCCTTGATTGAGTTTATTGGATTAGCAAATGAATCTGAGTTGAAGCTGCCTTTGTTTTTTGTGTTCTTGCTGAATTATACTGCCACTGTGATGGGAAATTTGAGCTTAATGATTCTTATTTGCTTGAATTCACATCTTCACACCCCAATGTACTTTTTTCTGTTCAATTTGTCCTTTGTTGATTTCTGTTATTCATTTGTCTGTACTCCTAAAATGCTGATGGGTTTTGTTTCTGAAAAAAGCATCATATCGTATACAGGATGCATGACTCAGCTATTCTTTTTCTGCTTTTTTGTTAATTCTGAGTGTTATGTGCTGACAGCAATGGCCTATGATCGTTATATGGCCATATGTAAGCCCTTGATTTATGCCATTCTTATGTTTCCTAGGATGTGTTGCCTGCTAATGATTGGGTCCTACTTAATGGGATTTGCAAGTGCCATGGCTCACACTGGATGCATGATTAGGCTTAGCTTTTGTGACTCAAACATCATCAACCACTACATGTGTGAAATCTTTCCCCTTCTCCAGCTCTCCTGCAGCAGCACCTATGCCAATGAGCTTGTGAGCTCTCTTATTGCCTGTATAGTTGTCATTGTATCTGCTCTAGTTATCTTAATGTCATATGCTTCCATCCTCTTAAATATTGTTCACATGTCATCAGCTACAGGTTGGTCCAAAGCCATGGGTACTTGTAGTTCTCACATCATAACTGTTAGTCTATTCTATGGTTCTGGGCTGCTTACTTATGTCAAACCAGCATCTACTGAGTCTCTAGACCAGGGGAAATTCTTCTCAGTGTTTTATACTCTTATGGTTCCCATGCTAAATCCTCTTATATACAGTCTCAGGAACAAGGATGTCAAGCTTGCTGCAAAGAGAACCTTGAAGAGAATCACAATCTGAGGCAAATGTGTGTTTGCAGTAGTCTCTCTGTATGGTAGGGTTTTTAAATGCTTTTCCTTCCCCATTACCTTTCTTCTATTCTTCCTGTCTTCCTTTTTCCCCTTTTTATCACTTTTATTATTCAGTTCATAATTTCTACTATATTACACACACATATAGATGCAGCACCAAACTTGAACTAATACCACAAACACCATAAGCATCCACACCATGACCACTACCACTTTCATCATCCTCGTTGTTGTCGTCGTCATCGTCATCTAGCAGGCTGCTTTGTGGCACTATTCTTGGATTTGAGAGTCTTCTACACTCTAAGATTATCCATGCCTGTCTTCATTACCTATTACAGATAACGACTTTGGTCTAATATATTTTATACATAAAGATAATATTTTATATTTTCCTTTTATATATTTTTAATGGAAATAAATCCATAGACTGTTTTAAATTCTAGAAATAAAACCTAGAAAGCTGAGTATTCTCCATTATATCACCAATCATTAAGTTTATCTGTGTATTGTTTCCAAGAAGAGGTAACCAGATAAATGTTTTTTAAAAGAAGAATATTTATTTCTGCAAAAAGAATGGAAAGAATAGAGTGGTAAAGAGACAAAAAACTTTCAGAAAGTTGTTTCAGTGTGGGTCCAAATGATGAAGTATTAGAATGATGGTCCAGCCAAGTTGCCTGTATGAGAGATGTTATCCATCAAACATTAATAGGAATTATGAGGAACTAAGTACAAATAAAAGCAAATGCCCATGCAAAAACATGACTCTGAAGTACAGTGAGTAGAGAAAGTCTCAAAGTGACATTTTAACCTGTTTCTTCATATTCAAGGACAATGAAGCTGAGTGTTTTGATCAAGCTTTTTTTGTGAAGCATGTCAATATTTCTCTAATAAAATGAATTCTTTAAGAAGCTTATTAAATGTTATTGTTTAGTGAGAAGCAAAATTATTTGTTCACAATAAAAGTTAATTATGCTTTACAAAATTTTCATATGTGTATCTACTATAGAAGGTACATTATCAGTTTTTACCTCAACCTTGCATGAATTCAGGCACATACCCATCAGTGAAGATGCAATAGTCAGAGAAAGATTACTCAAAAAGTAATTTTTATATCTACTTTAAGATCATGGTGTTTTCAAATTTCTGAAGTAGTAGATTAGGAATAGAGGCTTAGAAAGAAGAGCAAAGGTTGTTATGGATAAATTATTAAAATTTGGTAATATTTATAAATTATTACAATTATAATTTCAAAAGCACTATAAATACATTAGTTGCAAGATAAATTTTAAAGGTAAATTCATTTGGCAGTTAGTATTTAGAGGTATTCCATATATATATATGTTAAAAAATATGGACATAGTGTATGTATATTTGTTATCTAATTTCTGCATCATTATATCATCATTTACATAACTGGAATGAGAAATTTTGTTTCATTACTCCATATTAACAAATGGTAAGTTCATATTAAATCCATGTTTAGATAAAAGCTTAGTTACATTGATTTTAATTTCTTAGATGTCATTAACATAAAGGGAAATATCTTCCAATTTGAGAATCAAGATAAGTATGGCATTGGAAATCTTGTGAATTTTTTGTTTCTCAACAAGTACCCATTGGATGTAGTTCTTCATCTATGGGTAGAGCCTTGTTAAATTTTCTTCAAATGTCCTCATTATCTAGGACTTGTTAGGCAACCATATTGTTGAGATACCGTGGGTACAGGTTTTCTGTCATGTCTTGAAGATAGCATCTACCAACCATTCTAATCCCTCTGCCATCATTATCCCTTAGACTTATGTGTAGAGGCTGCACTCTAGATATATCAGTTGGGGTTGGTATGAATTTCTCTGTATTTTGGCCAGTTATGGATCTCTGTAATAGTCAACATCTGCTGCAAAGGAAACTTCTTTGATAAAGGATAACAGCTAAAGAACAAATACTTGCATTAGAGTTAGAATTTATGTTGGTTTAGGAAACTGGCAGTAATAATTTCTAGTTGACTGCATTTACAGTACTAAGTTTAAATGACCACCCCTTTGAATGGGCATTTAAACTCAGTACAATCAGATAGCTCTTGCTTACTATTAGTGGTCACTGATGCACCATTGATAATATCTTTAGAGGCTCAATATTAATTTATGAATAGGCTTTATCTTTGGTAGAACTATTTAAATTTCTTGTATACCTTGCACAGCACATTAATACAATGAGAGGTTACCCCTCTGGATCACACTAAAGTCAACATAACAGGGAAATTTACAGGCTTATGTGCCTTTACTAAATAACCAGAAGAACCACATATAAATGATTTAGCAATGCAACTCAAGAATTAGCAAAAATTAGAACAAATCAAACACAAATCCAGTATGTTGGAGCAAACAATAAAATCCAGAGCTGAAATTAGTGATATAGAAATAAATAAAATGATACAAAAAATCAAAAAAATCTAAGATCAGAGTTTTTAAAAAGATAAACAATATTTATACATAGTCCTTTGCCTAATTAATAAAAAAGAAAAAAAACAGAAATAAAAGATTCAAATTAACATAACTACAAGTAAATAGGGAAACATTAAAATAGATACCAGAAAAATTCAGAACATGATAAGGGAATAATGTTAAAACCTATATTACATTAATGTAGAAACTTTAAATAACATGGATGAATCTTCATCCAAATGACTAAGATTAAGCCAGGAGGAGATCACCACCTTAAATAGAAGAGACTCATCACAAAGAAGAACATTAATTCAGTAATATAAAACCTTTCAAATGACAAATGCACAGATACAGATGGGTTCACATCAGAACTCTTTCAGACTCTCCAAGAAGATTCACAACCAATACTTCTTATATTTTATTGAAAATTCATATAGTATATTCTCATAACTCTCTCCCCATGTCCATTTCCTTCTAGATCCTTTAGATATCCTTCCAATCCAACTCTACCCTTCTTTCTCTCACTTTAGAAAACAAAATGAGCAAATTAATAATAATAATAATGACAGTAATACCAGAATAAGCCAACAAGGAAAAAAATTCATAGGAAATATACATAAATTCAAACAAAAACTAAAACCCACAAAACCACCAAATTGAAAATTATCAAATCAAGGAGGAGGCCAGTAAGTTAAAAAGAGTCACAAAGAAATATGAGACAAAAAGTCAACAGAAACACCAATAAGTTTGTTTTCTTTTATCCATCTAATTCTGAGCATTTGTACTTTATGTGTGGTTTATAAACCCAGTGAGACAACATTGGGAAAAATTATGCTAAGTCTTCAATTATGAAAGCAAATAAAAACTGAAAGAACACTTATAATCTTCTTTTATGAAGCCAGTATCAATCTAATACTAATGCTAGGTAAAGACACAACAAATAAAAATTACAGACCAATACTTCTCACTAAGGTAGAAACAAAAATTATCAATACTATACTTGCAAACCAAATACTGGCACACATGTTTCAGTGTGTGTTTGTTATTCATGTTTTCTAGTTTCCTAAAGTTCTGTTTATGTTCCTGGGTCTCATCCAGATGCCTCCTTGGGTTTATGGGGATACCAACTTCTGTTCTTATTTGTAGTTACTATCTTCAAATCAGATATGTTGTAAGACTTGGACAATGGAAAGTCATAATAGTACCATGAGCTTTGTAGAATGATTCTTGACTGAAATTTTGTTTTGGTATCTCATGATTTGAGTGGGTGTATGTAGTTTTAAACTATACTAGGTGCTTTTATTTCAGAAATTATAATCACTATTTCTATAACATCAAGACAAATATTCCACATCTTAATTGTGTGCCATTAATTTAAAATGTCCTTTTCTTTTTAACCATGAAATGTATTTATGATTGATAGGTCTCTTTGTTTTTGTTTATTACTTTTAATTATGGATATGATTCAACTAATTGCTTTTTTCTTAGCTGTTACTTGAACTTTCCTACTTCTTTGTATATTAATTTAAGCAAATTATGAATTAGGTTTCATTTAATTTGAAATAAATTTTGACCTGTTTTAAAAATGAAACTATTCATAGTATACTGTTCTTTTAAAAAACAGAAGTTGAACATTGTTGTCATTATTGATTATAGAAATATAAATACCATGCACAACCTAGATAGAGGTATACAGATGAGACGAGACAATAAGAACATCCTTGTCTGCACTTAATTGTTCTTTTGTTATGTTGGCATCAACATCAGATAATTTATTCCAAGTTTTAGAAGGGAATCCATTGTAAGACAGAATATTCTTTCTAGGCATGTATGTTCAATCCCAGCCTTATTCCTCTGAATGGACAATAATGTAGATGAGTGGATGTTTTAGACTCTGTATCAGAGATATATTTATGCAATTACATTTTTCTCTAGTTGTCCATATTAAATATCTTATGCGTTAAATGAGTAACATTGCTTATAATTTTGAACTATACTAATTATCATACCCACTGTTGTACATAAATGTATTTATAACACATTTTAAATTTTACTTCATGACAATTTGCACAGTAATATGTTAAGAAATTATTCAGCTTTTTTTTATATCATTAGAAGTATATTTGTGTATATATGATCATCTCTAGCAAAAAGGTATAATAAGATTTCCCATTGTCCAAAAAACTCTCTCATGCACTTTCCAATCAATCACCACCTTTGTCTACTGTCTAGAGGTAAATATTTATTTGATTTCTATTATTTTAGGACTTGTATATTCTTTAAAAGACATGCTTGCTGACAGGAGCCTGATATAGCTGTCTCCTGAGAGACTCTGCCAGAGCCTGATAAATATGCAGTCAACCATTGGACTGAGCACTGGGTCCCCAATGGAGGAGTTAGAGAAAGGACTAAAGAAGCTACTGGGGTTTGCAACCCCATAGGAAGAACAATATCAAAGAACAAGACCCCCAGAGCTCCCAGGGACTAAACCACCAACCAAAGAGAACACATGGAGGGACCCACGGCTCCAGTCGCATATGTAGCGGAGGATGGCCTTGTTGTGTATCAGTGGGAGGAGAGGCCCTTGGTCCTATGAAGGCTTGATGCTCCAGTGTAGGGGAATGCCAGGGTGGGGAGGCGGGAGTCATTGGGTGGGGAGGGGAACACTCTCATAGAAGCAGGGAGAGGGGAATCCGGGAAAGGGGATAACATTTGAAATGTAAATAAAGAAAATATCCAATAAAAGAAAAGGGAAAAATTGTGTTGCTTATGTAGTTTTGTGTTTTGATTCTTGTGTGTGTGTGTGTGTGTGTGTGTGTGTGTTTGTGTGTGTGTGTGTGTATGTTTCAATTGTTCTGTTGAACTTATCAGCATTGTTTGCTGATGAAAATACCTTTAATAGATTTTCCTTAACCTTGACCCTTTTAAAATATGTGTTCTTTTCTCATACAGTATAATTTAAATAGAATTTTTCCTCCCTCTACTCCTCCCACTTCTTCTTTACTCCCCCTCAGTCAGGATCCACTCTCTGCCTTGCATTAGAAAAGAGCAGGATTTTTGGCGACAACAATAAAACAAAACAAAATACATAATAAGATAGAACAAAAACCCATCTTATCAAAGTTGGACAATCTAAGCCATCAATAAATAAGTAAACAAACAAACAAGCAAACAACAAGTGACCCTCCCAAATAAGGCACAAGTATCAGAGATCTACTCACTTATACTTCCAGGAGTCCCTTAAAAGTACTAAACTGAAACCGAAAAAAAAAAAACCCAGCTGGGCAGTGGTGGCGCACGCCTTTAATCCCAGCCCTTGGGAGGCAGAGACAGGCGGATTTCTGAGTTCGAGGCCAGCCTGGTCTCCAGAATGAGTTCCAGGACAGCCAGGGCTACACAGAGAAACCCTGTCTCAAAAAACCAAAAAAAAAAAAAAAAAAAAAAAAAAAAAAGTACTAAACTGAAAAGTAGAGTATATATGCCAAGTACCTGGTGCAGAACTATGTAGGCTCTATGCTCACCTAGTCCAGTCTTTGTAAGTTAATGTGATCTTTACTCAGTTGATTTAGTAGACTTTGCTTTCCTGGTGTCCTCTGTCCCTTGTGCCTTCTTGTTTCTTCATTCATCTGTCTCTTCTGTGGTGTTCTCTGAGCTCTGAGGAGCAGAATTTGATGGAGGCATCTTGTTTAGAGGTTTGTATTCTGAGGCTTCTCTCTCTGTATAATGACTGACCTAGGATCTACATATTTGCTCCCATAAGAGGAGGAAGCATCTTTAATGACGGCTGAATAAGGACCCAATCTTTCAGATAGAGACTAAGAGCATTTTCGTTGGATAACTTATCAATATGCATTTAGAGGTTGCCTACACTAATTACTGAAGAGGGAGAAAAGCTTTCTGCAGTGGAAAACAGTATTTCAACTGTTGAATTTTGTTAACCACGATATTTCCATCTGATCAACTAAGTGAAAACTGTTATCAACATTTATATCTGTAATCTCTTTCTTGAGTTTCTTCCTATTTACAAAGAAATTAAAAAGCAGAAAAGCAAAATGTAATAGAATTATTTGTAGTATTGCCAGATCTGGGGAAAGAAAAATTCTTACATTCCTGTGCAGTATTACGATTTCATAGAAGAGATAAAATAAGAAGCAAGAAAAAGGCATCAAAAGCACCAAATTGTGTTAACTCCTTCATATGGAGCATGTTACTCTTTTAGTATCAGGGTTATTAGAGTCTAAATTTGTACATTATTAGCAGGAAGGTTGTAGAGAAAAAAGAATCCTGGTCTTGTAAAATCTCAGTGTGCTACTCTACATAGTTACAGGGTTGATATTGTAAAGCACTTCTTCCTTTAAAACTCAATTTATTGAGAAGTAAAATAAAATTATATAGATTCCCTCCTCTTTTCTTCCTCCCTCCAAATTTCCCATTTCCACCCTCATCAGCTTAGTCCCACTGGCATTACATGAATGTATTTGATTTCATAAAACCACAACAGTCAAAGTGTAGAAATAAATGATTGTAGGATGTGTAGCTCTAATAGTTATATATGCAATACTACTTTGGCATCTAATGCTCAAGAAAAGTTGAAGGGATGTTTGCAGGGAGGACTGAAAGAACCAGAAGATCTGGACAGCTGCTGTGAGATTGTGTCTTATAAAAATTACAGGAAACTTCAATAATGATACAGAAATAGTATGGCTTCCTAAACAAGATCTGAAGGGGTACAGCACGAGCAGACATGCTTACATGGAAGGAGTGAATTTTTCAGGACTTGACCTGTAGACAGAGAAATACAGGCAGTTAAAGAATGTTGGGAGAGGGCTGGAGAAATGGCTTAATAGTTAAGAGCACTGACTGCTTATCCAGAGGTCCTGAGTTTGATTCCCAGAAACCACATGGCAGCTCACAACCATCTGTAATTGCATCTGATATGCTTTTCTGGTGTATCTGATGATAGTTACAGTGTACTCATATAAAATAAATAAATTTTTTTTTCTTTCTTTCTTTCTTTCTTTCTTTCTTTCTTTCTTTCTTTCTTTCTTTCTTTCTTTCTTTCTTTCTTCTTTCTTTCTTTCTTTCTTTCTTTCTTTCTTTCTTTCTTTCTTTTCTTTCTTTTTTTCTTTTCTTTTTTTGAGTGTTGGAAAGAGGTTACAGAATCCTACAAAGGGAGGAACCACCTAATTGGTTTTGAAGTTCCTTTCATTTTGGGGAGTAGGCATCAAGATGAAAATGCAACTTCCAAATAAAGGCACAATCAGAAGAATGACACTTTTGCTTTGATAACAAAGGAGTCAGTGCCAAGCACAAGAATGTAAGGTGATTGTTCTTGGACTTCTGCCTAAAATCAAGTGTAGAATACTGAGATGCTGCAACAGTTACAGTGGCAGAGTCCAAACTATGTTCGGAGACTTTTAACTCAAAGTTTTTCTCTATTAAGTTTTCGTGTACATTTTGTAGATAGGTGATCTTTTACCAAACTGGATTGAAAAGAGATCTCTCTTTCTTCAGTTTAATATATGTTGTTGTTGTTGTTTTTGTTGTTGATTTGCAATGAAAAAGAAACTGTAACATTTCATATTTTCCAAGAGTCTTATTTTGTAATTAAAGCTCATTTTTGCATCAGATTAGATGATTTTCCTGGGTAGAAGAATGATGAGACACCATAAATGTCACTCATAAAGCCAGATCAATGTTAAGAAGCTGTCTGTCCCTTACAGGAAGTCATGGGTTTTGATGTGAAAATGTCTCAAATTTGTACTCCTATAGGATGTGCTATATCAAAGTACACTTTCTTTTTCAAGGTAGCACCCTTGAGTTTATTTTGTTACTTTAATGGTCTTAGACATACAATTCTGGCAAATTGATTTTTCAAGACTTTAACTGAAATTTCTGGATTATATTCCTTTTGGTGGTGTTTCTATGAGACAGGTACATGTGATGGAATAATGTCGTTGTAATTCAACAAAGTCAGGAGTCATGTAGGGTCTTCATTTGGAACTCCTAAATCAGGAGCAGAGTCCTTCGCTGACTACATTGTCTGTCTTTGGATCCCTTTCTACTACCTGGGCTGCCTTGTCTAGCCTCAAAAGAAGATACACCCAGTTCTACTCCAAGTTGCTATGAAGGGTGGTTGATATCCATGAGTGGCCCTCCTTCTCCTCAGAGAAGGAGAAGAGGGGAGGTGAGAGGGAACGACTGGGAGGAGAGGAAGAAGGGAAAATTGTGATTGGGCTGTAAAGTAATAAATAATTAATACATAATGTAAAAAAAGATAATAATGTTTACATATCCATAAATGCCAGTAATTTTCTTATCTGACACTGTCTTCATAAGATTTTATTTAGATTTTTATATCTAGGTAAATGACATAATGTAAATTAACTTTATCTGTAGTATATATGATTGCTCTTATTCATAAGCATCTTTCTCCATATCTTCAATGTCCTTCTGTGTAAAACAATCCCTATGAGAATATGCACTTTAGCACCTCATTTTCTCAGTTCAATTGCTATGCCATGCATATTTGATAATATCTAGAGAAATATCATAGGCTATGGTTCATGTGTGCATGGTGGTGAGGAAAACATGTCATGGGATGGTAGGAACCAAAGATCTGTTTCGTATCCACTACTCAAGACAACAACATGGGAAGAATTTAGTTGCTCCCTCTGAGTCAAGGCAAGAACAACTATGTTTACTTTGAGTAAGCATATAAACAGTATGAGGGCAATAACAGATACCAGCATATTTTCATATATCCAGTAAACTTCTAATAATAGTATAAATTGTCTCAAAATATAGTATGTTTCTTATTTTATGTATTTTAAAATTATTTTTGTTTATATAAATTGTACCCTCAAATTTCTGTATGCTAACTGAGAACTTTAATACTGATCCAGATTTCTCAGTTTTTATGAATATTTATAGTTATTCATAAGAAAATACAAATGGACAAAAAGAAGGATCAGCATAGTCTACAGTTTCATAGCTGGGAAGTCAAACGTTCTAATGTAAATTTGTACTATCGTGAGTGCTTCTTCATATTCTTTTATCCCCTTCATAAATTATTTTTATATAATAATAATAGTTAGTCCTTTATTTTTGAAATCATAGGAAAGCCACAAATGGTTAGTGAGCATGTCCCTGGACATTTCCACTTGTAGAACTCTGCAGAGCTTAATGAAGAGATCACAATCTCATAGTTCTGCCCTGGGGAATAGATACTCCTACTGGGAACTTATAAATGGAGTAGAATGTTGAATCTCTAAAGAACTGACGTCAGTTCTACGACACAAACTCAACAACTTCTACCATCAAGGGACTCATCCAAAAGAAGACTTATAAAGAGAATATTTTCTGTGCTTCTAATGAATGTTTTCCAGAAATATTGACTATGAAATATTGAAGACTCATATGAAAAAAGTATAGTTTTTTTTTTAATATGAGACAAGAATCTTTGTAAAATTCTCAAACAGAACATATGTCACTGGTCCCAGCAAAGATCTAATAGAAGTCAGGGACATAATTTGCACAGATTATTATCAACTTTTTCATTATTCACAACTTTGACTCTCTGAGCACAGTGTGAAGAAAGGAACATGAATTCCAATGTCAAGGAAGACTCAAGGTGAACCAAGGTGAGAATTGAATTGTCTTTATCTTGACATTTCATATTCAAAACCACTTAAATATCTGTCTATCCAACTATCTATCTATCTATATATCTATCTATCATCTATCTATCCTATGTTTTGAGGAATAAATGTGTATTGATCTCTTTATCCATAACTCTTAGTAAACCCTAAGTAAAAGAAAGGATTTAAACTCAAAGAAACTTTCTAGAGAGCTAAACAAATCATGGGTAGGGGAAAGAGAAATTAGCAATTACTTAGGATAACTTGTACCCTTACTCATATTTGGAAACTAATAAATCCATTCTGCTCATGCAGAGAGAGAAGACTTATGGGTTAATATATCTTTCTACACTTATTCTTGCAGGTTCCACACAGGATGGAAATGACTATAGAAAATAAATCTTCAGTGTCAGAATTTATCCTTATAGGACTGACAGACTGAACTGAGCTCCAGCTGCCACTATTTGTTCTCTTTTTACTGAACTACACAGCCACTGTGATGGGCAACTTGAGTTTAATGAGTCTCATTTGCCTAAACTCAAACCTTCACACCCCCATGTACTTTTTCATCTTCAATCTGTCCTTCATTGATTTCTGTTATTCAATGGTCTTTACCCCCAAAATGCTGATGAGTTTTGTTTTAGAGAAGAACACTATCTCCTTCAAAGGATGCATGA
>JAPYYD010004924.1:0-12638 GCA_028551405.1 Uromys caudimaculatus | reverse complement strand
TGGGGCTTCTATGGTAATGTACCTGCCTAGGACCAATATTCCTTTCCAGTCTTCCTCAGCAGAGCTTGGAAGTGTTCACTGATGGGAAGGATTCTTACTTCCTGGGCAGCTCTGACCCAGTCATCTGGCCAACGGCTGTAGTCCTCATTTGTCTGAGCCTTTACCTTCCTCTGAAGTCAGGCATCCAAGTGCAAAGCCTGCTCTGTGGTCTGGGACTACATCTTTTCCTGGTCCCCTCTGTCCCTCTCTCCTGACCTGAGTTCTCTGTCCCATCCCCTGCTCCACCCTGTTCCCTCCCTTTAACAGCACTCGCTTCTGTTGGCAGGTGGGTTGTTTTTTTCTTTTCCTCTATTAGATTAGTTAGGGTTCTGTAGATTCACAGAACTTATGGAATGTCTCTATATATTAAGAGAAATTACTGGAATGACTTATGGTTTGCAATAATGGTCCGCTGTGAATCGGAAGTTCAAGAATCTAGTAGTTGCTCAGCCTCCCATGAGGCTGAATGCCTCAGCTGGTCTTCTATATAAGCTGGAATTCTGAAGATGAGGGTTCCAACAGATGTGCTGCAAGCCAGCACAAGCAGGTGGAGGGGGAAAAAAGCCCTCCTTCTTCCATTGTCCTTAGGTAGGCCTCCCGCAGAAGGTGTGGCCCAGATTAAAGTTGTGTGCCACCACACCTGGACCTAAGCATTCTTTACTTGGAACTGGGGCCATCTGTCTCAGGTTGACCTTGAACTCGGAGATCTGCTTGCCCCTGTCTCCTGGGTTTAAAGGTCTATATCACCTTGCCTGGGGCTACGATTTTCATAGGCACTATGCCTCAAGATCTCTATCAAAACCCTGTGTCTTCCAGCCTGAAGATCTGGATCACAGGTGTGGCCTCCATTTCTGGATTGTAGTTCATTCCAGATCCAGTCAAGTTGACAACTGGGAATAGCCATCACAACGATGATACCAACCCAGGCTCCTTTTAAAGACAACAGTAGATGTCCGTTTTGGTGAGGCATGTGCAAAAAGGATGGGTTTTTCTGAAGATTTATTTTATTATTTATGCATATGAGTGTTCTATTTGTATGCTTTCTTGACAGAAGAGGGCATCAGATAGAACAGGGCACGATATGGTTGCTGGGAATTGAACTCAGGACCTCTGGACCACTGCTCTTAATGGCTAAGTCATCTCTCCAGCCAAAAAAGGATCTCTTATTGGGAGGGGAACACACATGAGAGGGAAGGTTCATGTTCTGGCAGAGGAGAATGCAGACACCATACGTGGCCCTACGAGAGTCTTCCCCCTTCAGTGGACAGAACTTACAAGGTCACAAAAGTTGGAGGACCAGAAGAAGAGGTGGAAAACCTGGGGGGTGGGGGTGGAGGTGTGGTGTTTTCCCTATAGTCTGGAAACGCAGATTGCTGGGGACTCAGACTGCCCCAGCACCTTAGGCAATATGTAGTCAGTTTCCTTTGCACTTTGCCCACAGGCTTTAGGTTGTGTCTCCAGTACAGCATGCTGTGTGAACCAGGTTGCTGCTGTTGTTCCCTTAAGTGAGCTTTGTGTGAGGCCCACAGGTGAGGGGTCACTTCTGCCCTGGCTTGGGCAGAGGAGGGCATTGGAGAAAACGTCCTGAAACTAGTGACTGTTTGCATGAGTTCTCACAGAACTACAGAAGCTTCTGTGTGGACAAGATGGCCTGGTTTCCCCCACACCCACCATGTGGCTGGCTGTCAGTGCTGCCCGATAGCATCTGGTGCTGTCAAAGAACATTTGGGCTGTCCTCCATGTGGTTCTCCATAAGGCTTGAACTTCTCAGCAGCAGGAAGAGAGTGTCCAAGAGTGGGGAATGAGACAGAAGCTGTCAGTCCACTTAGGTCTGGACCTAGACACCGGGGATATACATCTCTGTTGTCAGAGCAGCCGTAGGACTAGATCATACTGAGAAGACAAGGTTAGTGGTCAGGACTGTTAGGTATATAGATGGTGGCCATCTTTGGGAAATCAAGTATGCAAAGTTTTTCTATTTCCCCAATACTGTCTTGAGAAATCCAGCAGAAACTTAAAAATCATTATTTATTTATGTCTACTTGGGAATGAAAGTGTTTATCTGTCATTTGTTCTCTTTTCACTTCTGTAGTAGCTTTGAGCAAATATAACACACCAATAGTACTGCTTCTACCAAAATAAAAAGGCATAGCAACCCAGGCAGTGGGAGGTAGGTAGCCTGTGATGCCAATCGGTAGAAGCAGAGGCAGGAGGATCGGGAGTTCAATCCTGATATGTAACTAGCTTCAAGTCAGCCTGAGCCTCAAAAAGCAAAATAATAGAAAAGAAAGAAATTCACACAGACATAGAGACGTAGGATTGATCTCAAAGCTTGAGCAAGGTAGTTTTAACATCTTTTGGAAAGGGCAGCCAGGATTGTCAGAGAGGGGCTGCTGTTGTTAGCATCTTGGTTACTGTCTTAGTTACAGTTTTATTGCTGTGAAGGGACACCATGACCAAGACCAAAGCAACTCTTATAAAGGAAAACATTTAATTGGGGCTGGTTTACAGTTTCGAGGTTCAGTCTATTACCATCATGGTGGGAAGTATGGCAGCAGGCAGGAAGACATGGTGATGGAGAAGGAGCTAAAAGTTCTACATCTTGATTCAAAGACAGCCAGGAGGAGACTGTCTTCAACAGGCAGCTAGCAGGAGGCTCTCTTCCACACTGGGCAGAGTCTGAGAATAGGAAACCTCAAAGCCCACCCCCACAATGACTCACTTCCTCCAAGGCCACACCTACTCCAAGAAGGCCACACCTCCTAATGGTGCCCCTCCCTATGGGCCAAGCATTCAAACACAGGAGTCTGGGGGCTGTGGGGGAGGGTCAAACCTATTCAAACTATCACAATCACCTTTCATTTTGTCCTATTTAGGATGCACGGTGTTAAGTTTGGCGACTTGAGGAGCAGTCCCTTAGCTGTAATCAGCTGCAGATGGACAGTGCAAAGAATGTTCTTGTCTGCCCCAAGACTGGGAAAAACGAAGAATACCATCCCTCCTCCATGACAAGGATGCAACCAGGATTGAAAACTCAGGGGTCCAGAGCAGAAAGCAGTTCAGGCCACTTAAGCTGTGGCTCTGCAGGCTCCGAAGGTGGCCCCTTCTTGATAACAACTGGCCGGAGTGTTGGGACCTGAGCAGAACAGGGGAGGGTCCCAGATCCTTCCCTTTGAGCACACATTTCGTCCAGATGTGCGGGTGGAAGCAGAGGGTGGAAATACCACCGAGGCTGACGATAATGTGTCAACCAAAACAGGAAGCCCGAGGAAGGTGGACGAGTGTGTTTCACTTCAGCTGTGTGATTTTATCAATACTTTCATTGTTCTAAAGCTCTTCTTTTTAAAGGGCATTTTCAAAACAAGCCCCAAGCTCTGCTTCCCACTCTGAATTACTGTGTTGACTCCATGCTTACCTCGGGGGCAAGAGAGGAAGAAGATAAAGACACCTGGTAGATAGAGATGGTAAAACATCACGACAGGGTCCAGCCTAGGGGTGGGGAAGAGGGGATTTCTACTGATGAGAGACTGTTTCCTCGTGGAGAAAGGACATGGGTCCAGACCCTGGGTAACCCAAAAAGAATTAGGATGAGCTGAGCTCTGTGGTGACAGCTTGATCTCCTGTCAAGCTCACAGCACTCCAGTGGCAGACATTCACAGCCACCCACTGTCTGAGACCCAAGCAAGTCTTGTGCACACTCCATGTTTCCCCGAGAAATTTGCAGAACATGAAAATTAGACCCTTTGAAGAAGAAGTTTATTAATCAGAAATTATCAGCAACATTCTGCTGGTTTTGTTCTGTGAAACCAACCAAAAAAAAAAAAAAAAGGAAATTTAAGTTTTTGATTTAAATCAACCTGTTTTTTGTCAAGCTGCCGTTGATGCTAATTCTAGGAAGAGGCCTGGCTGAGTAGGCAACAGTTTCCCATTCCAGGGAGCTCTATGAGGTCGTGAACAGATTGTTGTAACGTGGACAAGTTATGAACATGGACATGAACATGGACAGGTGTTCACAATAGAATCACAAATGGAAAGACAGTACCGCACTTGCACACATGGTGATTCCATTTTTTTTTTTTAAAGATTTATTGCTTTTATGTATATTAATACACTGTAGCTGTCTTCAAACACAACAGAAGAGGGCATCAGATCCCATTACAGATGGTTGTGAGCCACCATGTGGTTGCTGGGAATTGAACTCAGGACCTCTGGAAGAGCAGTCAGGGCTCTTAATCTCTGAGCCATCTCTCCAGCCATGGTGATTTCATCTTAAATCTCTGACAAGGCACCAGGCAGTGGTGGTGCACGCCTTTAATCCCAGCACTTGGGAGGCAGAGGCAGGCGGATTTCTGAGTTCGAGGCCAGCCTGGTCTACAGAGTGAGTTCCAGGACAGCCAGGGCTACACAGAGAAACCCTGTCTCGAAAAACCAAAAAAAAAAAAAAAAAAAAAAAAAAATCTCTGACAAAGGAGCTGAGACTTTTAGATCGACTGGCTGTACCTCTGACAAGCCTGATGCTGCCCCCAGGGTTCCAGCACTCACCTTTCCATGTGAGTGATACCTCAGAGAAAATGGCTCTTCCTTTGGTTACTTAGATTCCAAAGCAAAGACGCAGCATGTTACACATTAGAAAATCTGTGATAGTCACTAGCCACACAGATGTTAAATTCTAGCCCTATTGCTGGAGGTAAACTGAGGTTTCAAAGTTGACTAAAATTAAGGAAGAGTCTTGTCACTCTGTGATTGCTACCTGGAAGGCATTTGTCCCTTGACACTGCACATGAGGCCAACTCACTGCTAGGTGGGCCTTCTTACTTCCTGATTCAGCCTCTGAAGCGGCTGCAGGTCAGGGCCACACCGAAGGGACTGTGGTGGGCAGCCTGCCTGGCCTCAGCGTTTCCTCTCCTCCCTTCCCCATGGTTAGTCTATTGTGTGTAATGTCTAGGCTGTATTGGACCCTGTCTTAAATTTTAAAACAAAAAGCAACAAGAAGCCCCCATCTGTATGCATCTGCATGTGTGCATGTATTCTTATACAGATGTTTTCGTATGTGTGCACTTTCATGCTAGGAGGTCACACTCGGATGCCATCTCTCATTTTCTCTTTTAAAGCAAAGTTTTTCACTGGGCCATGGGGGTTTGTCAAGTAGTGGAGTTGAGCCATCGCACCCAAAGACTCCATTGAGTCTCTGCCTTCTCCAGGTGGGAGTGACAAATGGGTACCACTACACCTGACCTTTTTACATGGCGTCTGAGTATCGAACTCAGATCCTAATGCTGATGAGGAAAGCACTTTGCTACCTGAGCCATCTCCCCAGCTCTTCTATTTTTTAAAAAGTGTTTATAATAACCACAGAAATCCCTTTTTGCCCTCACTTGAATTTGGAAAGATTTTGTGTGTTAGCATTATGTCTAAGCTCCACCCCACAGTTGCCTGGCAACAGTCAGGTGTGCCCGACTCACTATAAAAGGGGCTGCTTGCCGGCCTCTCTCTTGCTCTTGCGCTCTTGCCTTCCTGCTCCTGCTCTGTCCTCTCGTCCCTTCCTCCCTCTCTCTCCACGTGCTCATGGCCGGCCTCTACTTCTCTCTCTCTCTCTCTCTCTCTCTCTCTCTGCCTCTCTTTGCCTCTGCTAGCCTCTCGACTCCCCTCCCCATGCCATGAATAAACTTGGCTGTCCCCTCAGGAGGGAGGGACGCATCAGCATGGGCCCGCCGAGGTACCCCCTTCTCCCATAACTCACCACACAGTCACCAAAACATATCCCCCCCCCTTGATCTTTACATAAACACATCAATGTGTGTGTGCATGCGCACGCTCGCGTTGATTTAAGTTGTCTCCATTGAATTCTGGGATCCCAGAGAAGCTACCTAGATCCAGAGGGGTGCAGAAAGGCTTCAGCTTCTGTCATCCCAGAGAAGAAATAACACCCTCTAACCCCACCCCCAATGAAGACCTTCCTACTGAACTGTGAGATGCAGGTGGAGCAAACCTGATCGCTGTCATCATTAACTCTACCTGGTGGGTAGGTAAACTGAGGCAGTGGGTAGCTAAGGGGTGACCATTATTAAAAGTACAAGACCCAGGATTTAAAACCCAACAGTAGGTGTCAAGGCTCACAGTGATGATCACTCTGGCAGTCTACTGTGTGCTTCTATGCAGAGTCCTCAAGAAGGTCCACACAGGTGCGTGTGCACGGTCCGACCGGTAGGAAGAGGAGATCGAGGCCTAGGGATCTGCATTTTAATTCCCTGGGTAAATTAATGTGACAGGACCTTAGAGCACCCACCTTCTCTCAGATGAAAACCAAATTAGGGTTTCTGTATAACCTGGCCCAACCTCACTTCTGGACACCAGTGCTGTCCTGAGAAGAAGTGGCATCCAGAAACTGGACTGCAGAGACCAGGAGAGTCAGTTCTGGGAAGAACCCAACAGCAGCTGCTGACAGATTCTAAAATTTCCCCAACCAGGCATCTCCCTCTCAAAGCACAGAACTCTCCTACCCCGCACACTCAGATGAAGCCTTTTCCCTGGACCATGCAAACTAAACAGATCCCGTGCCAGGGATACAGCTCTGTTTAGTCTTGTCCAATACATGGCTCTGTTGACAGGGCATTGATAACAGCGAGTTAGGTGACCCTGCCAAACCCCAGCTTTGCTCTTGTATAAAATGCCTGGTTTGTCTCACACAGAAATAGCTATGACCATCACTCTTCATGAGAGGTCTCAGCCAACCCTGGCTCTCTTTACCTACTCAGTGGACCTCAGAGGCCAAGACCAGTACCCCATATGTCAGGGAGAAAGTGAAGAGTAGATAGAGATGAGAAACACACAGTCTGAATGCCATGGGGTGTCATAACATTGGTACCACAATAGTTGGTGACAATTTTTTAGAAAGAACACAAATTCCATAATTTGCCCTTATTAACATGACAAATATTTGGACACTGTTATTACCCAGGATGTGTAGAGCGAGGTTTCCCATCCCAAATGCTTTTCTCACTTTCCTAGTGATCTGCTTGTTGCTTGAACCCAGGCACAACTATATTACAAGTGACACTCTGTGACACCTGAGGCCAGGTTGTGAAGGAAGTACAGCATCCTTCTTATCTGACCGCCACACTCACACTTGACCCTTTCCATACAAGGCCAGGAAATATGCCAGCCAGTATCCCCATCCTAAATCCCACTAGCCAGCACTGGTCACGGTCCTGTTACGGACAATTATTTGGTGACTATAACCTAGCCACCTTCCAACTGTAACTGCACTGGGGATCCCCGAAGGACAATAACCCCCTTCTAGCTATGAGAGCTAAGCAAACAATGGTAGGGTTTGATTACCACTGCACTTTTAGCCTAGCAGAAGACAGGACCCTAGAGGCTAAAATGAAGTGACCCGCTCACTCCGTTTTCTCACTGCTCTATAACAATTATAGAAAATAACCATTTCCAGTCTATGCATATGGGATTAGAAAGAAAAGCAGGTGCTGGGGTCTTTGTTGTTTTTGGTGAGGAAGAGGCTGATAAGTGAGAAAATATTTTAGTCTTGTCCAAGTTCTTCTTCTTCTTTTTTTTTTTCTTAAATAAAAATGGAATATACGGGGCATAAAAAATGTGTGTGTGTGTGTGTGTGTGTGTGTGTGTATAATTGTGTTCATGTAGTCTTTACTTTTAGTGGTCAAAGCTTTCAACAAATGAGGAAGAAGGAATACACACACACACACACACACACACACACACACACACACACACACACACACACACACTTGTTAGGATCTGCAGTACCATTTGAGGCCCTGGGTTTTGCTGTGTTTTTGATGTTCACTTTTAGAGACTAGGTCTCAGGGACTCGTGTTGTCCAGGTTGGCCTTGAACTTGCTATGTAGGCAAGAATGACCTTGATCCTCTACCTTTACCTCTCCAGCGAAGGGATTACAGGTAAATGCCCAGCTCATACAGTATCAGGACTTGAGCACAGGGTCCCGTGCGTGCTAAGCAAGCACTTTACTATAGGTATGTGCTCTGGGAATGTCAAAAGACTATTCTGACTGAAGACTCCCTGTGACAATTCTCTCCGTGGCTCTGCTCCCTCCCTGGTTGCCGACTTTAAGTCCTCTGCACTCTCTAGGTGACAAGCCAGAGTTAGCAGCACACTGAGCAGTGAGGTGCATATAAGAAGGCTCTGGCTTCTGTGCAGAGTCCTCTTCCTCCCTTTCTCACTAGCACCTGCCTTCACTTCCTGTTATTTCTCCTGCTTCCTTCTTTGGCCCTTTCTCTGTCTCTGTTTGGAAGGAATTCATACCAAGACTATCTCAGGAATCTGCCCGCAATCATGGCTCCAATGTGGCCCCAGAGAGAGCTGTGCTTTCTTCTCTACACGGCTCAGCAAAGCAGCCCCCAGGCCTGAAGGAAGGGCTCTGTCCAGCTCTCTTCTTTCCATCCAGACAGGACACCCAGGAAGTATTCAGTGGAATGCACAGTGGTCTGGGGATCCTGTCAGCTATTATGGGGCCTCTGCCTCAACCCTGCCTTGACCCTAAACTACCCAGAGACCTCAACACAGCCCCAGACTGCCTGGGTCGCTTGCTCTAGTGGGGTACTGGGCAGGAGCTTCAGTCAGAGCAGTGTGGGAGAAGGCGGGGCTTAAGCAAGAAGTTAGGGTTACAGAAGGCCTGTGATGAACTGTTAGGTCCCACATTCCACACAGTGTCACCCATAATGGCCTAGATTTTACAGAAGAGCAAACTGGAGGCTGACAAAAGGTTATTCGTCCAGTCACACAACTGATGGAGAGAGGACAGAACTCATGCCTGTCCTAGCCCAGGCTCATTCCTCTACATCATACACACCTGGCACATGGCAGGTGCCTCACAAACACGGTTGAAAAAGACAAATGGATGAATCCATGAAAGGAAGAGTGAGCGCACCAGCCACAGGTTCTGGAGTCGGTACTCAGGATAGGCTGCAGAAGAATGAAGAAGATACGCCAAGATGTGTGTCAAGCTGGGCCAGTGGGATGGGCTCCTGAAGCTGCACCAGGCTGGAGAGAAAAGGCCAGGGCAGAAAAGGCAGAGGGTAGGAAGATGCCTCACCCTAGCAGAAGCTGTGCCCAGAAGAGGTGGCTGTAGTGGGAACTTAGGTCTTCTGCAGAAAGCCCCGTGTAGGTAGCCTTCTAGGCTGTGACTACACAGGGAGGGAAGATATGGGACTGGATTGGTGAAGAACTCATTGCTACTCATTGAGCAATCCTGGTACAGGTAAAGCCTCTTCCTAATGGCTCTGCAAGCAGGGAGGCTTTGATTTCTAAGAGAGGCTAAGGATCTAGTGACTCACTAATAACCATTTGAGACATGGCAGTTCATTTTCTTTTCTTTTCCGTGTGTGGCATGCACGCATGGGTGTGTGTGTGTGTGTTCATGTGTATAGTCTCACATTTGTGTGGGGATGTGTATGGACATCCAAAGTTGATGTCAGGCATCTTTCTTGATCATTCCCTACTTTTTTCATTGAGTCAGTCTCTTATCTGAACTCAGAGCTAGTTGCTATGATTAATCCAGTTAGCCAGCTTGCTCCTGGAGTCCCAGCTCCACCTACTAAAAGCTGGAATTGTAAGTGGGTTGCTTTGCCCATCTAACATCTTTATAGTGTGTTGGTTGTTTTTTGTCAACTTGATAGACAGACAATCCTAGGAAAAAAGAATCTCAACTGAGGAACCGCCTCCTTCATGAATGGCTTGTGGGAAAGACTGTGGTACATTTTCTTGATAGATGGTTGATGTGGGAGAGCATAGATCACTGTGGGTGGTGCCAGTGGTCCTGGATTAAATAAAAACAAACAAACAAACAACAACAACAACAAAAAACAAAGCTGAGCAAGCATGAGGAATGTAAAATGAATTATTTTTTAGTATAGATGTAAATTAATCTGGTGGCTGTATTTCTTTACCTTTGCTACTTCTCAGTTAACCAAACAGAGAAACCAAGAGTTATTTCAAGCTGCACCTCAATATCTGGGCAGTTAAATGATCTATCTTAACCTCCTATGTTAATCTGGCTACCTCCCAACCACAATCCCATATACTTACAATTAGGGCTTCAGATGTTTCTTTCCATGGTGTTTTCTCAGACCCTGTTCTTGTGATCCAATTCCAACACCTCTCTCTCTCTCTCTCTCTCTCTCTCTCTCTCTCTCTCTCTCTCTCTCTCTCTCCCCCCCTTCCCCCTTGCTGGCAGAAGCCCCTCCCTATTCTCTTTTGCCCAGACCTTGGGTAATCAACATTTATTGACAAGGTGGAGAATAAAAGGTAAAAACTGTTTACACAAACTTGAGACAGGATTCTAGACCTAAGCATTACAATGCTGAGTCTAGGTTGAAACAAGAAATAGGAGCAGAGAAATCAGCATTTGAATAACACAAAGATAACCTTTACACAGTGCACAAAAACATTTTGCATACAGAGGAGCAAGCCAGGAAGCAGAGTTCCTCATTGGTTCTGCTTTGGTTTCTGCCTCCGGTTCCTGCCTCTGTTTCTGCCCTGACTTCCCCTCATGTCAGGCTGTGATCTGTTAGGTGAAATAAACCCTGGGTTGTTTTTAGTTATTGTTTTATCACAGCAATAGAAGCAAACTCTAAAGACACATGGATTCTGGGATCCAAACTCCAGTCCTCACGCGTGCTGCTTGTGTGGCAAGCATTTTAACCATTGAACTAGCTCCCTGGCCTCTCAGTTACTTCTGTTGCCATAGCAACAGAAGCCAGATACTGGAGGCTAAATACTCTGTAAAGCAAAGAAGTTTATTTAGTTTCACAGGTTTGGAGGCTAAACTTGAAGATTTAAACTCAAGTGGTTCCATCCATTCTGTCTCTGGCAAGGCTGTGTGGCTGCATTTCAGCAAAACAGATGGCATTGTGGTAGAAGTGTGTGTGTGTGTGTGTGTGTGTGAGAGAGAGAGAGAGAGAGAGAGAGAGAGAGAGAGAGAGAGAGAGAGAGAGAGAGAGAGAGAGAGATGATTCAGGGGCTTGTTTTGTTTGTAGCAATTTGTTTTGTATGAACTACCCAGAGTCCTGAGAACTACATTAATCCTGTCCAAGGATATTATCCCCAGTAATTTATCCAACTCCCACTAAGTTCTGCCTCATAAAGGCCTGTCTTAGTTAGGGTTTTACTGCAGTGAACAGACACCATGACCAAGGCAACTTTTATAAGGACAGTATTTAATTGGGGCTGGCTTACAGGTTCAGAGATTCAGTCCATTATCATCAAGGCGGGAGCATGGCAGCATCTAGACAGGCATGGTGCAAGAGGAGCTGAGAGTTCTACATCTTCATCTGAAGACTGCTAGCAGAATACTGGCTTCCAGGCAGCTAGGATGAGGGTCTTAAAGCCCATGCCCACAGTGACACACCTACACCAACAGGGCCACACCCTCTAATAGTGCCACACCCTGGGCCGAGCATAAACAAACCTTCATAAGGTCTATCACCATCAGCATTGCTGCTCCAAAGCTTTGACTGATACAATAGTCTTCAGAGGACGCGCTCAAAGCGCCTGCCACTCACAGTGGGGCCGTCAGTCTTGGCTTCATCCCCAGCTGTATCACTGCTGCCGATTTTGCATTCTGCCAATGACTCTTCACAGTAAAGCAGAGGCACTGTGGTCCTTTGGAAAGTTTGTGGGTTGCTAGCTTAGCTCCATCACTCCAAAGGTGGGAGCTTGGGGACATTTTAATGCAAGCCTCATATCCATCATATATAAAATGGAGTAACTTTAAAAAAAAAAAAAACATCGTGGGGAGAAAATAGTAGTCAAAGGGATAATGGTTAAGGTTTTAGATAAGAGAGATAACACAAGAAATTTATTACACAGCATGGTGACTTTAGCTAAAAAACAAAAAACAAATAAATGCGGTAATACATATAATAACTAGTTTGATTTAGCCATTCCACAAGGCATGCACTTTTTAAAACAACATGCTGTGCACAATCAATATATAAATATATAATTCATATTTGCCAATTAAAAATAAATTAGTGTCAAGATGAGGTCACATGTATCTGTGTCCTCAATCATCTTTTAGTTCTTCACAGTGGAAACATGGATACATGTATTAAAATATCACATGGCCTCTGAGTGTGGTGACATAACACAGCACTCCAAAAGCAGAGGCAGGTAGATCTCTGATAGTTCCAGGCCAGTCAGGTCTACATTTTGAGACCCCGTCTTAAAAAAACAAAGCAAAACAAAACACAAACAAACAAAGAAAAAGGGCAGTGTTCATGGCCCACACCTTTAATCCTGGTACTCCCGAGGCAGAGGTAGGTGAATCTCTGATTTCTGAATCTACAGAGTGAGTTACAAGACAGTCAGAGCTACATAGAAATAAAACCCATCTCAAACAAACAAACAACAACAACAAAAAGGATTTTATTTATCCAGTCAGTGGTGGCACACTCCTTTAATCCCAGTACTGGGGAGGCAGAGGCAGGCAGATACCTGTGAGTTCAAGGCTAGCCTGATCTACAAAGTGAGTTTCAGGACAGCCCTGTCTCTCAGGGAGGCTGAGGAGGGGCAGGCAACAATAAAACAAAACAAAACAAAACCC
>JAPYYD010004923.1:0-12640 GCA_028551405.1 Uromys caudimaculatus | reverse complement strand
CTCCTCCTCCTCCTCCTCCTCCTCCTCCTCCTCCTCCTCTTCTTCTTCTTCTTCTCTATTTTTAAATTATCTTTAATCTTTT
Source organism: Uromys caudimaculatus (assembly GCA_028551405.1). Classification (NCBI taxonomy): domain Eukaryota; kingdom Metazoa; phylum Chordata; class Mammalia; order Rodentia; family Muridae; genus Uromys; species Uromys caudimaculatus. The sequence continues at coordinate 12,558 of JAPYYD010004923.1, read as the reverse complement.
TTTACAGTCCAGTCATTATCCCCCTCCTGGTCTGCCCCCCGACAGTTCCTCATTCTCCAAGAGGATATCCCCTCCCCCCTTCCAACCCCGCCAGGCCTTCCCATTCCCTAGGGCCTCCAGTCTTTCGAGGGTTAGATGTGTCTTCTCTCACTGAGACCAGACCAGGCAGTCCTCTGCTGTATTTGTATTGGAGGCCTCATATCAACTGGTGTATTCTGCCTGGTTGGTGGCTCAGTGTCTAAGAGATCTCAGGGGTTCAAATCAGTTGAGACTGCTGGTCTTCTTATGGGGTGGCCCTACTCCTCAGCTTCTTCTAGCTTTTCCCTAATTCAACCACTGGGGTCCCCAGCTTCAGTCTAATGGTTGGGTGTAAGTATCTGCCTCTGCCTCAGTCAGCTGCTTGTTGGGCCTTTGAGAGGACAGCCATGCTAGGCTTCTGTCTGCAAGCACACTATAGCATCAGTAGTAGTGTCAGGCCTTGGAGCCTCCCCTTGAGCTGGATCCCAAGTTGGGCCTGTCACTGGACCTCCTTTCCCTCAGCCTCTTCTCCATTTTTGCCCCTGTAGTTCTTTTAGACAGGAACAATTCTGGGTCAGAGTTTTTGACTGTGGGATGGCAACCCCATCGCTTCACTTGACGCCTGGTCTTTCTTTCTACTAGAGGTGGACTCTACAAGTTCCCTCTCCTTCTAAGTTCTTTAGAAGGGTGACTTCACACAGTGCTACAGTTTTATAGCTCAGCTTTCCTTAAATTCTATTTAGGATTTGTATCAATTACTTTGTTTATAGTAAATACATTCCCCACTTTTGGATTTGGTCTCATCTGAGCCAGTTTGGGTGTGTTACTATGTGGGAACAGAAATTCCATTCCAAATAGAGCTCTGAAATGGGAGTAGAAGGAAGGAGTTCTTTCTCCCCTGCCTCATGGCTGTTCTTGGATAAATTAATTCGAAATGGTAATAAGCTAGTATAATTGCTTAAATTATACTTACCTAGAATTTTTCTGGATCTTATATACATTTTCAGGGGGTCTAATGTATGGTTCACAGTCTTAAGCCATTTTATTCATTAAGCTTCTTGGAAAGCTAAGATGATTGGTTAAATGAACTCATTGAAGGTGAGGTATATGAACACAGGACAGTCGTTTCAAGGATCAAGTGACCTGAGGGGATCAGTCTCATTATTCTAAAACTCTGCTCCACAATTCTTTCTAAGAACTGGGCAGTAAGTAAAGCTTGTTATAAGCTTGTCTTCTAATCACTGTGTCTGAACTCAGTGTTCTCTCACCCATGTCCAAGATAAAATAAACTGGCTTCATAACTCTGAGTCGGTCTCTGCTCATAGGTGTAGAGGACATTTAAATAACAGACTTTGAAAGGATCAAGGAAGAGATTAGGCATTATAAGCTGCTGTGTAATTTATACCATTCAAAAAGCAGAATTTAGCTAGGCAGTGGTGGCGCATGCGTTTAATCCCAGCACTCGGGAGGCAGAGGCAGGTGGATTTCTGAGTTCGAGGCCAGCGTGGTCTACAGAGTGAGTTCCAGGACAGCCAGGGCTATACAGAGAAACCCTGTCTTAAAAAACCAAAAAAAAAAGCAGAATTTAAGTAACAGACTAGACTTGCAGAAGCGGCAACATTGTAAAGACTTTATTATAAGACGATGCTTGGAGAAATGCCAGTGTGGAGTATCCTTGGGTAATCGGGCCAGCTCTGCAGTCTGCATTGTGCCACTTCTGCTCCACGCCTGTGTCCACTGGCAGGACCTTCATGACTGGACCCCTGATCTTTCTTCCTGCTTTGGAATCTTTCACCTCCTGAGGCCTTATGAAGGAAAGGGTTCTGAGGTAGAGATCTTAGTTCAGTTGGGACAGAAATCTATGCTTTTCAGAAAAGAATGGTTTGAAGTTAGTAGATTGTTTCAAGAAAGTTAATATGTAATGTGGAAATTAGGTTATTTAGAAGATGTTGTAGTTGACAAGTGAATAAAATTAGAGCTTATCAATGTGTAGAAAATGATCATGTGAGTTAAGAATATAATTAAGACTCTTAATCAGGTGTAGAGGAGCACACCTTTAGTCCCAGCACTCAGGAGGCAGAGGCAGGCGGATCTCTGTGAGTCTAATGCGGCCTCAGAGTGAGTTTCAGGAAAGCCAGGGCTACATAGAGAAACCCTGTCTTGAAAACAAACAAACGATTTATAGAATTAGGGCTGGCAAAATGGCTCAGCAGGTATAAAGATGCTTGCTGCCAAGCCAGATAACCTGAGTTTGATCCCCATTAACCACATGGTGGAGGGAAGAACTAACTCTGGCAAGTCGTCCTCTGACCTTGACACACTTTTTTTCATACATGTGTCTATATACATACACAAAATAAATAAATATAATAAATCTTTTAAACAATAAATAAAACTAAGAAGCTTGGCTCTGGTCCTGGGGAGGTGGCTCAGCAATTAAGAGCTCTTGTTGCTCCTCTTCCAGAGACTGGAGTTGAGTTTCCAGTAACCATGTTAGCCGGCTCATAAACTTCGGACAACTCTAACTCCAGTGGCCTCTTCTGGCCTTGGTGAGCACTTACACTCACGAGTATGTACTATCTCACAAGGACACATACAGATACACATAATTAAAAAGATAAAAAGCAATTAAAATAGCATAGTTCTTCACTTTCGTTAGCCACATATCAGGTACTCAGTAGCCTCCTGTGGCTAAATGGCTGCTGTATTGGAAATTGCAGATACAGAACAGTCTACATTCTCCAGTACTCTGGTAAATCAACAGCTACTTTGGAATGCTCAGTTTCATAGTAGGGCAGTTTTATTAATTATCAAGCTAATCTTGGGAGTTGCTAAGGATAGAGAGCTAGGGTTTGACCTGTGGTAAGCACATGCTGTATCACCAAGCTATCTCCCTGCCCTATTTTTTTCTTTTGAGTGTTTGTCAATTTATTTTATCAGTCAACATATTCATTGCTCTTAAAGATTATCACATTTTAGTTGTCTTTGTAAGCAAAAGTTAAATAAATTCAGTTACTGTTTTAGTCAGTGTTCTATTGTTGTGAAGAGACACTATGACCACTGCAGCTCTTATGAAGGAAAGCATTTAATTGAGGCTGGCTTACAGTTTCACAGGTTTAATTCATTGACATCATGATATTGCCAGACTGTCTCTGGTGTACCAGTCCTCCAAATAATGATATGGAGACCTTTTATTAATTATCAAAGCTTGGCCTTAGCTTAGGCTTGTTCCCAACTGGCTCTTATACTTATTAACCTGTTTATGCTAATCTATGTTCTGCCACATAGCTCCTTACCTCTCCTCAGTTTTGTATGTCCGACTTCTGTGTCTGGCTGGTGAATTCCTCTCACCTGATTCTTTTCCAGAGTCCCTATTTCTGCCCTGAAGTCCCGCCTATCCTTTCCTCTTGGGGAAGGGGAGAGAAACATCTTTACATAATGTACAAAAAGATTATTCCAACATCATGGTGGGGAACATGGTGGCATGCAGGCAGACATGGTGCTGGAGACGGAGTTGAGAGTTCTACACCCAGATCCACAGGCAGCAGGAAGAGAGAGACGCTGGGCTTGGAATGAGCGTTTGAAACCTCAAAGCCCACCCCCAGTGACACACTTCCTCCAATAAGGCCACACCTCCTAATCCTTTCAAATACTGCCATTCTCTATGAGCCTATGGGGGGCCATTTTCGTTCAAATTACTAGTTACTAAATTTTGAGTTATTAATTTTAATATGCCAACTTTGTGCTCTCCAGTGCTGTAACAGTACAGCAGGCATCACTAACTTGTGGCTTTACTCTATAATAAGAGCCAGTACCCTAATAAATTTAGCAACACTTATGTTTTTATATACCTAAATTAACATAATCAAGATTTGTGAAAAAGAATGAGAAGCATGATAATTGTGTATTAATTTTTGTTTTCTCTTAGCTTTTTAAAAAGTAGTGCCAACAGAATAAAAGTCTTGCATGATTTCTATGTGAGACGGAAGGTATGATGCAGGCAGTGTAAGCAATAGCAACGGTCTAAGAATGAAAGACATGCATGCATACTGGTTTTGGAATGCCTGAGACTTACATTTCCCAGTCATTGAAAGATGAAGTTAATTCAGATCAGGACATGGAAATGAGCTCACAGGGCCTCAAACAACAGGCAAGGAGAACATTAGTGGGCATCAAACAGACCAAAGTGATTTCTATGGAGGATTTCTGTTGGGCTGCGGCAGGGGGAAGGAGCGTGAGCGGGGATGGAGTCTCTTCTGCCTCGGTCTCTGCAGCTGTTGCCCGGGTCGCGCCAAGACGCTACAATCGCCCAGGCGCTGTACTCACCCAGCACCGTGCTGAGTCAGGTCTGGGCTGCCAGAGATGGGGCAGGCTGTGAGTGTGAGCTGCCTCGGCCGCTCTCCTGCTCCAAGCTAGGTCCTGGCCGCAGCGCAATCCCCGCGAGACCTACAGCCGCTGTGGGTGCACGCCCCAGCGCTCGGCCTGGAGAGCAGATCTCTTCCCGGGCCTAAAGTGTTACAGCTCTTAGGACAGAAGCTCTCAGATGCTGGAGTAGTTTGCGCACCTTTATTCCTTCTGGATAGTGGGCGGCAGGCATGGGCAGAAGCGGGCAGGGCAGGCAGGTAGAGCAGGCAGAGTAGGCAGAGAGAGTACACAGGTCAGGATGGTCTGATAGACTGTTTGGGAGGGGTCAGGGGTTTGGCAACTGATACTTCCCATTGGTCTGGTCTGGTGGCTTTGTAGTGCCTCATTTGCTTGTGGGAGGACTCAGAGTTGCTTTCTATGTGACAAGTCTCACATGCCCGGCCTCTCTCTATATAGGGGTTGTGAAAGCTGTAGCTGTTTTTACAGGAGTCTTCTGGGAGCGTCGGCTAAAAACATAGTTCGGTCCCTCATGGATATTCCACTGGGTCTCCCAGAATTTTCAACCTGTGCTCAACCGGGTGTCAGATTGCCTGCCACAGACCACTGCCCCACAGATTTCAGTGTAAATGTGAGAGAAATGGATTGGGAGTTAGACTGAAAATAATTATCAGAACTCTGAGGGAAGGGCAAGAAATTTAAGTGAGCTATATAAGTATTTTGGAGCGATAAATGTATTTACCAACTGCTAAGTTTGGATATTGGTTTGAGTATAAACTATGTTTTGTTTCTTCTGAAGTGAGAAGAAGGTTGCAGACCTGAGGTGTTTAAGTAAGCTGAGGTTAGAAGGTAGCTGATTTGAGATGTAGTTAGGTAAATCATGAACTTCATATGTTTGGGAAACGGAAGAGTTGAAGGTGATCTTAGATACTAAAATTCATAACTAATAAAATCAAAGGTCTTTGAATTCTATCTGGCATTTTTTACTGTTTCATATCTCCAGGAGATAACCAAAGTCTTTTAATACGGATTAGAAAGTCAAGGTCCTGACCTCTTCCATCGTGTAGAAGAACTAGAAATGAGCCCTTGTGGGCTCTGTGTTTGTCTTTGTCTTGGCCTCTTAGGTTAGGTAAGCTCACTTAGGTGCTCTTCACTCCCTCACTGCACTGCAGCCTGTCACAACATTCTGTTGACTTTATTTCCTAAACCATGTCTGCTGCCCTTAGTAGTTTGGACTACTCTCTTCTTTTTTTTTTTTTTTTTGGTTTTTCGAGACAGGGTTTCTCTCTGTAGCCTTGGCTGTCCTGGAACTCACTCTGTAGACCAGGCTGCCCTGGAACTCAGAAATCCACCTGCCTCTGCCTCCCGAGTGCAGGGATTAAAGGTGTGCGCCACCACTGCCCGGCTGACTACTCTCTTCTTTGTAGATATTTTTCTTGACTTTACTTCAAAATTTGGCCTTATACTCTTAAGCAAGCAAATGAAAGCTTTTATTTTAAAATCTAATTTCCTCTCATTCGGTCATTGGGATATTTCTAAAATACAGAGCAATCTCCTGCCTCAACTTGTAAATAAAATCAGTCTTCTTAGCCGGCTTTGTAAGGCAGTCTTTATGGAAAGCCCCGTCTGAAGCTCCATAGTCATTGTTCATTGTTTTGTTCGTAGTCATTTACATCTACCTTTGTTTCTACATTGTTGAATGGTGAATGTTAAACTTCCAAGTTATTCAAGTTAGCAGTGGTTTCCGAATAAAGCTCCTAAGGGAACGAAGGACTGTAGAAAGTTAGGCTTAGTGCTCTGCACAATATTTGTATTTAACGTATTAGATCAAATATATCGAAGAGTGCTGCAGATTTATTTCTGTCTAAGATACTCATAGTACGCCGTAAGGACAATTAACAAATACTGAGAATTCTTGCTATTAAAAAAACCTTTTTTTGGTCCAGCGTTTTCTTAATATATTTGATTATGGAAAAAAATGTAAGTAGGATACCTGTAATTTCTTTCAGGTTGCTAGTGCTATTTGGGATTTGGGAAATATAAAATTTGGCAGGTGTATGTATTCTATATTTCCTTTGTGTCTAATTAATATAATTTAAAGACAATAAGATCATACCAGAGGGATATTTAGAGGAACTCTGGTTGTTTGCAGTGATAGCAGAGAACCTGAGGGACGATAGAGCAATCTTTTGAAGTTTCTAATGAAGAGGAATTAAAATTACTTTCTTTTAAGCCAGAGAATAAGAGTCAAAACCCAGTGAGGGAAGAGAGTTCTTCTTAAAGATACTGTCTAATGCTTAGACCTGTCTAGAGAGTGAGCTGGTGCTTTAGAACATAGGTTTGGTTCTTTCCCTTTTCCATTTCTTTGTCTCTTCTTTTCTTTTTTCTCCTCCACCCCTCTCTTTTGTGAGGGCTGGCAGGCAGAAATCTGTAACTTGCTACATGCTACAGAGAAGTTTAGCTCACTAGGTAGGAGTTAGATTTGAAGAGTAGGTTTTTTTGTTTTGTTTGAAAGTTTGAACACTGTTAGATCAGTTTCTAAAATGATCTAACCAACCTAATATGTATATTCTTCGATTCCTTTCTCATTGTATGAATTTATATCTTGGTCTAGAATCCAAATGTATAGCATGAGGAACACGTGTGGAATTTTAGTTGATAGTTAAGTGCTTTTATTTGATGGTTACTTATTGTATTACTGTGGGTTGAACCTGGAGCCTCTACATGCTAGGCAGTAGGCTTTACCTCGGAGCCTCATTTCCAGTCATATTAAAACTGAGCCAAATCAGTTCGAGCAGTTTTCTGTTCACAGAAAATAAGCAGAAGGCTCAGAGCATTGACTTGGCTCTGCTCTCCTGCTCGTGCCCCTCATCCCTACTCCATGTGGGGCCTGCACTGTGTGGGGTTTGTGTGGCTATTGAACTGCTGTGACTGACTCTGTAATTTACAATGGGTTTCATTCTTAATGATGGTTTGAAATCCGACTATTCCCTAGTGGTGCCCAGAAAATGGTCGTCATTTGTCATTCTTCACTCTAGGTCAGCTTTTAGAATTCTCGGGATACAGAAAGAGTCAATGTCTGTGTTTTGAGAAAGTATTCAGGGCTGGAGGAAGTTGTTTGTTTGTTTTTAGAATCTTAAATGTTTGTAAATATTTTATTTTGTTGCTAACAGTAGTTTTCCCTTTCTTTTAAGTACCAAAAGAATTGGTGGAGCTCCATTTGAAGTTAATGAGGAAGATTGGCAAATCCGTTACAGCAGACAGATGGGAAAAATACTTGATCAAGGTAACTGCAAACTAACTACTCTCCTGCCATTGAGATACTGCCCTTGGCTAACATGGATTGGTTATTTACATTTAATAATATGCTTTTAAAACAATTTATTAGAGTTACATAATATGACTGCACTCTATGTTATTGTGTGTAAGTTTGTGTTGGGAGACAACATTATATGTATATTTAGTCTTGTTTTGGAGAGAGTGGCTCTGTGACACTCAGGCTGGCTTTGAATCTGACATGCTCCTGCCTCACCATGCCCAGCTGAGCAGCAGCTTTCTCATGCCGTGAACATGCTAGACAAAGAGCTCTACCTCTATAGCAGTCTGAATTTTCTAAAGTTAGGCTGAAAATTTGGGCCCTTTTCGTATGTCTTGAGGTTTTTGTTTTGTTTTGTGGTTGTTTTTAAAGCTGATGTCTCTGTAGCCCAAGCCGGCTTTGAACTCCCCATCCTCTTGGTTTGTCACCGCAGTGCTGAGGTTTTTGTCACATGCCACCACTTCCACTCTCTCAGGACTTTTCACATTTTCTCTCATTCATTCTTTAAAGTCATCCCGATCAAATCAAATACGCTAAGACCCAGGGAAGTTATTGTTTAAGATCACCCAGAAGTTGTAGACAGAACCTGAATTTATCACTGCTTTGAAAGAGAAAATCTCTAAAATCTGTTAGGTGAGTAGGAGAGACTTCTGAATTATCCATTGAATAAAAAGTGAAAACTGTAAGTAACAGGACAACTTGGGTCACCTCAGCAAAATTATTCCTTGTCTAGGGTGACTGAACTTTTGATCTTCCTGCCTCTACCTCTGAGTGCTGAGATTGTAGCTATGTGCCACCCTGTGGACAGAATCTCAGGCTCTGTGCCTGCTAGACAAATATTCTGCAAACTGAGCTCCACCCCCAGTCTCCCATTCAGACTCATTGTCCAGAATTAAATCCGGATGATGAGAGCTGCATGCTTACAGAGCCTAAGCGCATGTGTGTGGTGCTTCATTTACATGATATGCAGTGGTAGTGTTTGACTTCCGTAACATACTAGAGCAGCTGTTCTCAACATGTGAGCCGCATACCAGATGTTTACACTACCATTCATGTTTACAGCTGGGAAGTAGCAACAGAAATAATTTATGGCTGAAGGCTACCACACCATGAGGAACTGTATTCAAGGGTCTTAGCCTTAGAAGTATTAGGTTACAATTTTAAGCTATTGAAAAGAATTTTTCTTGTCTGAAAAAATTTTTAACCCAGCCTGTGAGATGGCTCAGTGGGTAAAGGTAGTTGCCACCAAGTCTGACTTCTGAGTTTAATCCCTAGGTTCTACACAGTGGGGTGAAGTCCTGTTAAGTTGTTCTCTGACCTCCCTCTACACTGGAAACCACACAAAAATCAAACAAATAAATGTAATAAAAGTTTTTAACTATTATCATTCCTATTATTTTTGGGGGGAGGGGGATGTTTAAGATTCTGAGGTGCTGTGAAAAGAAGATTCACCATAGACAATAACTCTTTTTCAAAGATTTATTTTATGTATGAGTACACTATAGCTGTCCTCAGACACACCAGAGAAGGCATCGGATCCCATTACAGATGGTTGTGAGCCACCATGTGGTTGCTGGGAATTGAACTCGGGACCTCTGGAAGAGCAGTCAGTGCTCTTAACCACTGAGCCATCTCTCCAACCCAAGAACGCTTGTTTTCATAATAAGACCATATTTGGGTTATCTTTGTTGTAACATGTATATAATCAGTCACATACAACAGTGATTTTAATTAGTTCAATGTTCATCAAATTAGGAATTGGAAGGGTCACTTCCATCCTGTGTTGACTGAAATAGTCAAAATGCTAACGAGAGTCAGTGGGGTAGGAGCATCATCTTCCAACTCTGCATTTGTAGGACTGACTTTTGAAAAAAAATCAATGTAAAATATATTCAGCTGGGGTTGTAGACTGGTGGGTAGAGCCTGTTGTAACAACAGGGGCTCTGGGTTTGCTTGATCACTGACACTGTATAAGCCTGCCACCCCAGGCCTTCTAGAGCTGGAGACGGGAGGATAACAAGATTTCAGATTCATCCTCTAAACGGAGCTACAGGGCCCCTGAACTACGTGATCCCCGTCCTCAGAACAACAAAAGGAACGGCAGATCTTTCTTCTCTCTCTCTCTCTCTCTCTCTCTCTCTCTCTCTCTCTCTCTCTCTTTCTTTCTCTCTCTCTCTCTCTTACACACACACACACACACACACACACACACACACACAGAGGAATTTTGAAAAAAATAAATGCTAATAACACTAACAGGTCAGTTAAATGGCTCAGTATGTGCCTGCTACCAAGTTTGAGGACCTGAGCTTTATTCCCTAGACCCACATGGTGGAAGGAGAGAGCTGACTTCTTCAAGTTGTCCTTTGACCTCCACATGTGCCCTGTGGTAGGTGTGTGCCCAAACATAGATACGTGCATGTGCATTTGTGCATGTACACACGCATGCATATGCAATAAATTTATTAATTTCCAACATGTTAAAGTATAAAATAAAGTGCTGTAAATTTGGATTAGCTTTTTAAAGCTTTTATGTAATGGAATTTTCTAAAAGCAAAATTAGGTAAGATTTAATTAAATTGCTGAAAACATTAATCTGTCTGTGAATGATAAATAATAAATTTTTAGCTATTTCAAGTGCTTTTTAAAATGCCAGTGAAATTGTTGTTTTTGCCTTTTGCCAAATGATTAATTAATAAAGAGGGTTTGGAGCTTAAGAAGAGATGCTGGGATATCAGGACACTAGGTTAAACATATTATTTAAAAGAATTCTATGGAATGTTAATATCTTTTATATTAAAGTCGTTTTTGTTTGTTTTTTGAGGCAGGGTCTCACTTTGCAGTTTAGGTTGGTTATTTATTTATTTATTTATTTATTTATTTATTTATTTATTTATGAATGATTGGATATTTTCTTTATTTACATTTCAAATATTTTTCCCTTTCCAGGTCTCCCCTTCAGAAACTCCCTATCCCGTTCCCCCCTCCCCTACCTCTATGAGGGTGATTCCCCCACCCACCCACTGGCATCTTCCCGCCCTGGCATTCCCCTACACTGGGGCATCTAACACCCTCAGGCCTCTCCTTCCACTGATGGCCAACAAGGCCATCCTCTGCCACATATGTGGCCAGTGCCATGGGTCCCTCCACGTGTATTCTTTGGTTGGTGATCCAGTCCCCGGGAGGTCTGGGGGGAGGGGCGGTCAGGCCTGTTGACACTGTTGCTCCCTCCATGGGGCTGCAAACTCAGTCAGCTCCTTCAATCCCTTCTCCAGTTCCTCCATCCGGGATCCCACGCTCAGTTCAATGGTTGGCTGTGAGCTTCCGCCTCTGTATTTGTCAGGCTCTGGCAGAGCCTCTCATGACACAGCCATATCAGGCTTCCATCAGCAAGCACTTCCCAGCATCCATAATAGTGTCTGGGTTTGGCAATTGTATATGGGATGGATCCCCAGGTGGGGCAGTCTCTGGATGGCCTTTCCTTCAGTCTCTGCTCCACACTTTGTCTCCATATTTCCTCCTGTGAGTATTTTGTTCACCCTTCTAAGAAGCACTGAAGCATCCACATTTTAGACTTCCTTCATCTTAGGCTTCATATACTCTGTGAATTGAATCTTGGGTATTCCAAACTTTTGGGCTAATATCCACTTATCAGTGAGTACATACTGTGTGTGTTCTTTTGTGTCTGAGTTACCTCACTCGGGATGATATTTTCAAGTTCCATCCATTTTAGGCTGGTCTTTAATGGGCACTGTTTCAGCGTGCTAAGATGAGAGTACAGTCTGGCTGGAAGATTTTTAATTTTCTGTGTTTTTTTATTTGTTTTTATTGTTCTGAGAACTGAGGTAGAAGTATCTTATATTCCAATCCTGGCTCTGTTATTAACAGACTTTAGTTTTCTGAATAAGTTAATGTGTTAAATAATTCACACGGTGAATTGCTGTAGGCTTTGTAAGCTGTGGAAGTAGAGAGGAGATGATTTTATAAAAGACTCTTTACCTCTGTGGTGTAGTTCTAGTTCAAAGTTTTTGTTTTGTTTTGTTTTTTTGAGACAGGGTTTTCTGTGTATTCTTGGGGGGCTTGAAACTTGTTCTGTAGACCAGGCTGGCCTATAAGTCACAGAGATCCACCTGCTTTAGCTAGGAATTAGAAGCATGTGCCACCACCAAGCCACTTCTGGTTCAACTCTTTTTAGTTGAGATATATTCACAAGCTGTAAATTCTTCCCTTCAGACACTACAGTTGATTGGTGTTTAGTGCATTCACAGACTTGAACAGCCACATAGCATCTAATCAGAGAAGGAACTTCATACTCTTTACTAAGAGTAACACTTCCCTGTATTTTATAATTTGAATTTGCTTGTTCTGGATGTTATATTTAAATGGGATATATATGTAAAATATATGTAAGGCTATATATATGTGTGTCTACTTTCTCTTACCAGCATTTTCTGCTAGTGATATTATATTTATGGTGCTGTGTAGTGGCTACTGCTGTGTAGTTCCAGAACATTTTCATTACTAAGGAATCTTTGTATTTCTTAAAGACTTTGCTTTCTACCCTTTGCCCTGGCAGTGACTGATTGGATTTGTCGGAGAGGATTTGCTTACTCTTGACTGTTCCTGTAAGTGGGATGTTAGCCCATGGCCCTTGGGCCTATTCGCTTTCATGTCTGTGATGTCTTCAAGGCTCATCATGTTTTGGCATGGGGGGGGGTACTTGTTTATTTCCATTGTAAGGTTAAGGCACATTTTATAGGTTTATGGTATGTGGCTTGCTTTCATCTTTTGCCCACTATGAAGAATGCTGCTCATTGAACATTTGAATTTGGGATATACACCTACCTTCCTTCCATCCTTCC
>JAPYYD010004922.1:0-12641 GCA_028551405.1 Uromys caudimaculatus | reverse complement strand
ATTGATCCATTCCTATCTCCTTGTACAAAGCTCAAGTCCAAGTGGATCAAGGACCTCCACATAAAACCAGCTACACTGAATCTAATAGAAGAGAAAGTGGGGAAAACTCTCGATCACCTGGGTACGGGGGACAAGTTCCTGCACAAGAGCCTTTCAACATTTGTTAAGCTGATTTCCAGAATTCCTAGGGACTAGTGGTTCATTTGAACCTTATAATTCTAATTCTCTGAATATGAATATTTATACATCTATAGATATTTTCTTATCCTTTTTAATCTGTGGGTGTGGGGAGCAGATAATATATATGTCTCTTTCATTTTACACACTGACAAAGATAAAGAGCCTTCATGAACACCTGGGCTTGATTTAGATAAGATTTTAGAATTTATATAGATTCTGTTGTAGGATTAGACTGAGGATCTATGGAGGTGGTGGGGAAGTTTCCTCCAGGGAAGAACATGAATCATTGGGGGAAGAACATAAACTATTGCAGATAGAATGTTGGATGCTCCAATGACCTTTGCATCTCAGTATGTAGGCTTTTATGCATTCACTTCCTCTTGAGTAGAGATGAAAACTGTATTTATTGATGGATATGATTCCATGAATATTATTACCATTGTTATCCTATCTTGTGAAGAGAACCTCTCTCCTTTGGCTTTGAAGAAGCAAGCTAACATATCGTAAGCTGCCATAAAGAGGTCAACATGGAGGGCAACTGATGGCAACTTCTGGAAAATACCTGATTGGAAATTGAGGTCCTAGCATGTCACAAAGAATGCAACAATCACATGAGTAATAAGACACATCTTTTCCTACCCTACCCTTAGATGAGAACAAAATGTTGGCCAACAGCTTCCGTTCAGATTTGTAGATGGTCCAGGTAAGCAGTGCTCAAACTCCTGACCCATGGACTCTGTGAAATGTGAAATAGTAAATGTGCGTCTTCTTAGGGTAGAAAATTTGGGGCAATATTGCTACATGATCATAAGCTGCATCCTGTGAAACCTGACGGGAACGGTGAGGGCATAAAGAAAGGTCAGACACACAGAAACATGTGTGCAAAGCTGGGTCGGGGTTGCCATGCTCGCCCTGCTGGAATGCGCCACAACAGGACAACCCAGAATCTTAGTGTGTTCTCTGCATGTTGACTATGTACAGTAGCTAGTCTCTGTAGGAGAGCAGCGTCCGGCTGTGACCCTCCAAGAGGAGGAAGCTGCAGTTGCTGCATTTTCCTATATTAGTTTATCCTTAGTAAATTCTTCCAATTCGATGTGAGGAAGGCTTTGGCATTGATCTGGGCCTAGCCCTGACCTGAGGTCTGAGGCTCTTGACAGATACATGCCTATGTCAACAATTACATTTACTCCAGGCTTTATTGGTCCTTCACACACTCACTAAAGGCTTCTGCTCCCCAGAGCCAGAGAAATGAATGCATGGAATTCACCTAACTGTAAGTTCTCTGGTTAAAAAAGAATAATGATGTCATACACCTAGAAATGTTTTTGAAACATAGGGGTATTTAGGCAATGTTTATAGGAAAATGGAAGAGAAAGGAAGGCTGAAAGGAAAGGAAGGAGGAAAGGTCTCTCACTGCAGCATGAGTGTGTTGATTGGGCTATGGCGGCCAGCCACTGGCTCCCAAGACAGTTCACCCGCCGATCCCACAGCACTGAGATTACAAGCATGCACCACCAGGCCCACTTTGTTGTTGTTTTTAAGATGTTATTTTATTTTATGATGTGCTGATTAGTTTTTTTCCCCCAACTTAGCACAAACTAGAGTCACTAGAAGAGGAAACCTCAACTGAAAAAAAAAAATGCCCCCATCAGATTGGACTGTAGGCAGTCTGTGGGGGCATTCTATTGATTAATGATTGACATGGAAGACCCAGACCACTTTAGGCGGTAGCATCTCTGGTCAGGTGGACTTGAATTGTATGAAGTAGTAAGCTGAATGAGCCATGGGGAGCACGGTGAAAGAAGCACCCCATCCACGGCCTCTGCATCAGTTTCTACCTCTGGGATCCTGCCCTACTTGAGTTCCTACCTTGCTTCTCTCAGTGATGGCTGCGTTCAGACTACGTAATTCAAGTAAGTCCTTTCCTCCTCAGGTTACTGTTGGTTATGGTAGTAACCGCAGAAATATAAAGCAAACGAGGACAATGGGTATGAGTGTTTTGCCTGCATGTGTGCATGTGTGCCATATACCTGTCTGGTGTCTACAGAGTCCAGCAGAGGACATCAGATCCCCTGGCACTGGATGATTGTGAACCATGTGGGTTCTGGAAATTGCACCTGGGTTTTCTGCAAGATCAGCAAGTGCTCTTAACTGCTGAGCCGTCTCTCCAGTCCCAAGATGTTTTGTTTTGTTCTGGTTTGGTTTGGTTAGAGTCTCATTATATGGACTTGGCTGTCTGAGAGCTTGCTATGTAGACTATGCTAGCCTCAAACTCAGAAATCTGCCTGCCTCTGCATCCTGAATATTGAGATTAAACATGTATGCTACCGTGCTTGGCCATGCCCAGCTCTTAAAATCTGAGTTATGGGAACAAACTCAGATACTCAAGCTTGGATGGCAAACACTCTACCAATGAAGTCATCTTCCCAGCCTTTGACACACTACACCCTATATTCTACACTCTCTATATGTATGCACACTCTATACAGTGCAAATCCCAATCCTCATTCAATATGAAGTAAAGTGTGGAAAATGCCATAGAGACTTTAATACCACTTGGTATTATTTACTGTGAGTAACATTTTGACCTATGTTAAATGAACTCAAGTTTACATGTGTAGCAAAGGAAGTACGTGAAGAAGCAACCAGCAGAGTGGGAGAAATCTTTGCCAGCTGCGCATGCAACATTTAATTAATGCCTGGGAGACACAAGGAACTCAAAAGTCAAAGCGTCAAGACATCATGCAACCCAGTCAAAAAATGGGTGGTGGATGTATATAGACATAAATAGAGAATTCTCAAAGGAAGAAATACGAATGGCTACTAAGCACCTTTAAAACGTGTTCAACATCATTAGCCATAAAAGAAATGCAAATGAAAGCTTCTTTGTGATTCCTTATTATTTCAGTCAGAGAGACTACTATCAAAAAATTGAATGAGCCGGGGATTAGAGAAACTTGTTAGCAGTTTAGAGCACTTATCATTCTTGCAGGGAACCTGGGTTGGGTTCCCAGTATCCACACAGCTGCTCACTCCACTCCCAGGGACCCAATGCCCTCTTCTGACTTACATAGCCTGGGATATTATTTAGCTGTAAATAAAAATAAAATTATGAAGTTTGTAGGTAAATGGATGGAACTAGAAAAAATTATATTGAATGCAGTAAATTAGGCCCAGGAAAACCATTGCTACCTATGGACCCTTGTATATTGAATCTAGAGAAAAAAATTACATTACACTATTAAAACAAAAATGAGAATATTAGGAAAGAAGGAAGAGATGAGGAGAGAGAAATTCAATATAAGAGACCAAGGGGAATATATATATATATATATATATATATATATATATATATATATATATATATATGGAAACCCATTATTTAATGTAATTAACATATACTGATAAAAATGTTATAAAACCCTAGACCCTCTATACTCCCATCTGAAGAAAGAGAAGACACTGGCCATGCATGAGGAAGTGGATCCTTAGTCATGCAGCATCCGTTGACTTCTTGCTGTCAAATGTCTCAGCTCCCAGGACCATGAATAAATAGGCCCATGTGGTCCCTAAGCCATCCAGGATATCACTTTTGGAATCACAGTCTAGACAGATGAAGACAAAGGACTATCACAACTATTTTAGTTCTTTGGCTTGAATCATTAGTCTGCAATTCAGGAAATCAGCTACTTGGGTTTTTTTTTTTTTTTTAAAAAGGGTAATTAGTGTAAATTAAAGAATGACAGAAGATAATCTGTGGCAAGGAACAGCTTGTTGTCCTTTTTCCTAAATGGCCTGCACGGTTGTGTGGAGGATGGTGTATTACCTCTGTGGACTTCTAGATACCTTGTTGAGCTACGGAGGCCCAGGGTACAGCTCAGTGTGTCAGTTCTTAGAGTCTAAGATTAGTGTACAGAAGGCTGGACTATTCAACAGGCCAAATGTAAGTGGGTCACAATTCTTCACAATACTAAGCTTTAAAAAAGGCTACCTCAGGGTTTTCTTCTTTTATGTCTAAATGTTATATTCACAGTTTTGAATGGTTGGAAGCTTTGAGAGATTGCGTGTATACATAAAAGCCTCCACGAGCAACTGAACTAGGGCAGAGCATTTGGAGTGCTCATAAGGTGGATTCAGCAGATGAGTTTCTAATGGTTCCTGAGTGAGCCCTGTGTACCAGGCACTGTTCTAACTGCTTTATATGTATGGATGCATTGATCACTATAGCAATCATGATGCAGCTGTAACAAACCTTTCCATGCACTGAAGCAGGAGCATATGTCCTACGAGAATCATGTAAATGAACCAAGGTCTTTGTGACCTTGGGAGCTAAGTGAAGTCAGTATGCAAACTCTGACAGTTTGGCTCTAGAGCCTGTACATTGGACTAATATGGCTTGCCATTGTCTTAAATAATAGTTCAGAATAGCTTATTTCTAGGTATCTATGTGAGTTCCTAAAATACCTACTGCAATAAAGTATTTAAAATTTGGCCTTTCCAATGTAAGAATTCTTAATTGTTTGAGAAACATCAATGGAATTTATCATTCTATTGAGAATAACTATTTTGCAACTGTGCAATAAGAACACAGCACTTTTCTGTTTAGTACATCATTTTGACCACAAGTATTTTCTTGATCTATGATTATTATATTCTTATTATAATTCAGCATCAGGACTTCCAGTTGATGGATATGCCACAGACAACTCTTTGGGCTTTCTGACTTTGAAGTTCACAGTGCATGTAAAAATGGGCAATGCTAAGATGGGGTCAAGAAATTATTAATAAGGGATGCATATGATAAAAAAGAATCTTACCATATAGAGTAGGATTATATTCAGTGATGAATAACAGAATTATGTCATCTGTAGGAAAAGAGATGAGAGTGGAGGTCACCAGGCTAAGTGGAACAGGGCAGAGCTGGGAAGAAAAATATCATATTTTTATCTGATATGTAAAATCTAGTCTTAAAACATGGAGGTAAAAAGAGTAATATTTAGGGAGAGGGGACCAGATAGAGTGTTAGAAGAAATAAGAGGGAATAGTAGAGAAGGGGTGGATATTAGCCAAACCAATGATAAACATATTTGTAAATGTCACACTGAAACTCATCATTCTGTATAGCACATAGATGCTGATAATGTAAAATTAATGGGGGAAGACTTTATTATACTTAAATAAGCTATCTTTTAAGACTTCATTTTTGTTTACATATGTTATATATTTTTACTGATACTTGGGGTTTTGATTACAAGATTGATTTACTTATTTTCTGATGCGTGTATTTATATGTATGCATATGTATACACATGCCAACATCAGTTGCCAGAAATCAATGCTGAGTTTCTTCAATTATCTACATCTTACTTTTTGTATGTATCTTTGTGTATGTATATGTGTATATGTATGTGCATGTGTGTGTATTGTGTGTGTGTGTGTGAACATCTGTGAGGATATATGTTGAGGTCAGAGGCTGGTATCAAATTCTTTCTCAATTGCTTTTCCTCCTTATTTTTTGTAAGGTCTTCTACAGAACCCAAAGTTCACAGAATTAGCTACACTGGCCAGCTCGCAAGCCTAGGGATCCTCCTGGCTCTGCCCACAACCCTCAGCACTGGTGTTATAGGTAGGTGCTGATGCACATGACTTTTGCCTCATACACGGGTGCTAAGAGATCTGAGCTCAGTCCTCAGAGTCCTGCAGCAAGACTTTTACAAGTGAGCTACCTTTCCAGCCCAGTTTTAGAAGAAACATTGCGGAATAAAATAGCATACAATGTATCTTGAGACAAACAACATGACATGATTTAGCAATAGAGGCCGTGAAGGCACTGAAGTGTGGCTTTTCTGAGTGGGAGGCATAGCTCCTGGGAGAGAAGGAAGTCGTGTCTCGTTTACAAGTATATGAAGCTCAGAACACAGCTAGTGACAAACTTTTCTTGGACATATCTAAGAAAATCTATAAACTTAGATTGCTGGTAGGAGAGATCTTGAACTTTTTTTCTGTAAACAGGTGAGTTTCAAAAACCCTTAAGCTAGAGAAAAGGAACAAAACCAACCAATTGCCTACAAAAAATGGATGGGCTAATCTAAAGTAGTTTTCTAGGCACTGACCAACACTCACTGGAACCCCTATTAAACATTGTTATTTCCTTAGTTTGAATTGACCTCTCCCCCCAGAAAACCCCTATGTTTTTCTGGGAATTGCCTTCAGTTTAACACTCTCTTGGTGGCTCTTTCTTTGACTGTTTTATGGAGCTTCTTTGTAGCATGTCCATAAACACACAGGTTGCGTTTTTTTTCTACCCATGTGAAAATAAAGCAATATTTTAGAAAAAAAATACAATTGTAGAAAAAATCTCCCTATGGGGCATCAGCATAACCTAATATACAATCATAAAAATAAATCAGACAACAAGGACTGTGATTCTTTAATCTTAATTTTGTTTTTGAGATTATGATTATGACATTGATTTCTTCTCTTTCCTCTGAACCTTCACTTACACCTCTCCCCACTCTCCTTCAACTTCATGGCCTCTTCATTCACTAATTGCTTCTCATGCATGTATATGTACAAGTACAGACACATATTTCTAAACTTAACTTGCTCTGTCAGTATAATGCTACATGGATGTATGTGCTCAGGGTCACCATTTGGCATTGGACAGCCAGTTGGTGTGCTCTTCTCTGGAGAAGGCTACCTCTCCTCTCCGGCTCAAGGCTTTCTTCAGTTACCTATAGTTATTAATGTGGAGTTGAGACTTTGTGGGCTTTTCCTTATCCATCTTGGCTTGTCCATTGGTGTTGTCCTTGTTCAGCTGATTTTTGGATAGTCATGTTGGTGAGACTTTATAGGTGTAGCTTCTGAGGTCCCTAGGAAACATGATCTCACAGTAAACTCCCTGATCCTCTGGCTCTTAGAGTCTTTCCTCACCCTCTTCTGCATTGTTCCCTCTGCCTTAGGTGTGTCTGTATTTTGTAGATGTCATCAATTTGGCATGAGCTCTGCATTTTGCTTGGCTGTGGTTTTCTGTAGTGGTCTCTGTCTGTTGCAAAGAGGAGTTTCCTTGATGAAGGGATAAAGACTATAAGTATCTGTGGGAATGAGGACAAATGTTTGCAGATTGTTGTTAGAAATTATGATGGTTTAGTAAAAACCCTGACTTCACTCCACTGAGTATTTAGCTAGATTTGAAGCACCAGTCATGGGTTCCCTCTTGTTGTGCTTAAGTCCAATTAGAGAACAGCTGGATGCCTGCTCTGACTGGGGAGTGAGCTGAGGTGGGACACACATTGGGATAGAGGCTAAAGACTGATGCTCCCTGGCCGCATGACCTTACTCTCTGTGCTTTAATGAGTGCTGTTTTCTTTCTCTGTAACTCTCACTTACTATTTTGTGCTTTAATAACCATTGATTTCTTTCCTCTCTTTCAAGGACCTGTCACTGGCCAGGTGAGAGGCTAGGAACTCATTAACTCTTTGTGAACCAGAGAGAAAAGAAAGGAAAAGAATTAAAATCTTATATACAGCAATATGTACACACACACACACACACACACACACACACACACACACACACACGCATGCACACACACACACACACACACACACACACACACACACACACACACACACACAGAGCCATACACAAACACACGCTGGTGGGGCCCGACCACCTGTCTCTGTCTCATCAACTCTACAATTGTTCATGCGTACTTACATATACGCACCTATAGTTACATATACATACCTAGACTTACATATGCGCAAAAGTTCCACACAAGCAAGTTTCATTGAGCAAACACCAACACAGAAAAAAACCCAACTCATTCATTCTGGCTTAAAAAGAAGCTCCAACCTTTATTGCTCAGAGAAAGAAAAATCTTCAATTTTTTTTATTGCTGAAAGTAATTAAAAGCTCCAAAGTAAGAAAAAGCCTTGAAGTAAGAAAAAGCCCTATTCTCTTAATTGCTGAAAGAAAACAGCTCCTCCCCCTCTCTACTGCCATTCTTAGTTCTCATACTTTCTTAGGATAAATGATCACATGGCTTTCCAAGCACCATTACAGAGGTATAGCAGAAGTGTTTACAAGTGTCTCCATTAGAACTAATATCTAACTAAAAATTCATTATCTATCTTATAGCTCTATAAGTTCATTAAAAATTCAAAGCAATAATTTTTATGTTAAAGTCAGTATGGTTTTGTCAAAAGGCAAATCATCTGCCTTGTGTCTCATTAGTTTTGAAGCTTTATATAGATAAATCTAACCAACATTTTATTTTCTATGCTTGTACCTATAATAAATTGTCCATTGCTGGTTTATGACCTTTAGTTATCAGATAATGGTTTCACAGCCAACCTAGAAGGAATGTTTTCCCTGATTGTAAATTTGTTCCAAGCCTGTTTTCTATTCTAGTGCAATTAGACCATGAGACATGAATGTTTACAGAGCTCTAATTGCAGCCTTCATACTATAGAGGGCTTAAAATTACTGGTATAAATTTAGGAACTCTATAGAATCATTATTAGGAATTATGAAATCATCATTTTTTCTATATAGCATTACTACAAGAGAGTACATCTTCATTGATCTGCAGGAAATATGCCCAATAGGGTAGGCTAATGCCCAGAAATCATTAGACTATCTAATAATGACAGGAAAGCATATCAGTAACAAGGATCAATCCTGAAATGAGATCTCTGAAGGACCTACAATTCAGAATTCACCCATTGCAGCTCTGCAAAATGAGGGCCATCTCCAGAAAAGTCACCTGTATGCCTTTAGCCTTTCCTAAATGACTCCTGACAAAGAGCTGTTGGTTACTACCAAGGTGTGTGGGCCACTACTGCATCTATAGGGTTTCATGCCACGCTGGTCATTAATGTGGTCATTAGGTGTCATAGTTGGGTACGAATATTGGTTAGTTACCTCCCTCCCTTGGAAGTTTGCATCATGGCTTCTGGTACTGAAAAACTAATCCTCAGAGAGGGGGCATTGAGGTCAGTTCCAGCTCAGGGGACTCTGGGCCCTGCTTCAGAAGTACATGATATGTTTATTAATAAGAACTTACTTTCCACCTCTAGAGGGTAACAAGGGAAACAGTAATATGTATATGAATCTATGGGACACCTTGGCCAACAACTCAAAAGAAAAAGGCTTTTTATAACCATATTGGGTCTTTGTAAAGTGAGCATTGGCTCTTGGAGGAAGTACCATCAGCTCAGATGAGAAACTTTTATTAAACCTTATACATATTTTATATGCAGAATTATATACATGTATACATATATTCCTATAATACAAGCAGAACATGTATTATAGGTTTTTAAAAGGTAAATAGTTAATAATATGATTGCTATGGCCTTTTCAGTCATTCTTATTGTTACTTTACACACCTCCCTCATTCTTCAGGACTGTAATTCTTATTTACATTTTGACATAATAGTAAGAAAAATTTTTATGTGTTTTGTAACTATAAACCATACCCTAATTTAATATGTTTTCATATTCTTTGGATTATGAACTGCTCAATTTTCATTGCCTATTGCTGGCCTCACTCTAATGGCTGAATTCAACTTTGTTTTTATTGGGTGAAGAATAAAAATTAGTATAAAAGGACGAATATAAAATCTAATTTTTCCTGTATTCTCTGTAATATTGGCTATTAATCTATATCACCATGCAGTGAAGATTTGTAAGCAGAATACACAACATGCAAATTGTGCATATATCAAGGTAAAGAAGGCAATAATCTTTAGTTTAAACGCGATAAATTCTTTAGGTTCCTTTTGGCTTTGTAATGTGTTCTGTTTTGTTGATGCTTTTATGATGGTTATGTACTTCAAGTTTTAAAACATATATTTATCTCGACAAAAATATAGATGACATTGAGTTAGAGCTTAAATTATGAAAAAATGCACAATTTTGTTAGGACAAACTCATGGAACTAACTCAGCTGACATAAATTTTATTAGGATTGGATGTCAAGAAAGTTAAGATGGCCATGAGAGCACTCAGTAGTTACAAATTAAATTTTGGGCTGTATTTGTCTGTTGTAAGAGACCAATGTAAGTTGTCAGTTTTTAATAGCATTTTTGTGTATAACTAAAACACAGAGACATATAATATTTGGTAAAAGAATGATACACAGCTTGTAGTCTCATGAAGCATCTGTCTTCATGAAAAAGACAAAGTGTTTCCATTTCTAGGTTTAAGTATGAACACACGTCATAATAAAACACCTATTATTTCTATCTATTAATGCATATTTCTTTCTTTGGCCTCTTTTAGATCTAGTCAGCTACAAGTAAAGCTTATGAGAAAATGAGGTTACTGATTTTGCTTGAGAAAGTTGAAGGCTTCTGTAGCTCCATTATCTTCTGAGGGGTTCCATCACCCCTTTTCTAGACAGCCCAGAGATCTTCCCTTTGGACTGACATGGTCCGCGAGAGTCTAAGCAGTTCTTTGTATGGAATGCATACTTCAGACCAGTGTTGGTACTCTCCTGTGTCCTTGAGAAACACGTTCTAATGCTCTGAGAATTCCATTAAGAAGCCTTATTGGGCAGATGATGCTCTGAAGAGGAATATAAGAAATTAGAAAAGGACAAAGGAAGAAGTTGAAGTATGATCCGTATTCGACAAAATCCCCTGCCAATCTCAAAGAGGGAAGGCTGCTTTGGGATGGGAAAATATCTCTTTGCCCATAGAAAATTCCAAAAGGACACACAAGGCTCAGACCCTTTGGCAGTCAGTGCTTGTGGTAGTAGATAAAATGAGAACATAAAGCAATGTTTGGAAGATGTATTCCATAATCCATTCAGTAGTCAAAACCCGGATATTCCATAACACAGTCTCAAACACCAAACAGGCTGAAAATTGTTTCTACCAGACACCAACCTTAAAAAAAAAACCAACAGAAAACACTTAATTTTTTTTCTTCCCGTGAAGTATTGATAAGAGTACTGTGGATAGTTTTATTGAGTTAATGTAAAAAAAGATGCATAAACATATACAAAGCACATACATTTATAATACCAGGAATGAATGCCGTTCACTAAGCAGAACTTAAGTCCTAATAGAGAACTCTTGGTTGTCCCCAAGACAAAAGTGCCACTGTTGCACCACTGTGGATATCCTGCTGGTCCAGTTATTGTGGTTCATAGAATCATAGATGGACAGGACTACTGATTACTTTCTCCCTTGGTGGCTTGCACAGCACCCATTTTCCTATGGCAATTTTATTTCTACTCTATTCTAACTATTTATCTTTAGACTCACAGATGAGTGCAGCTTTCATCCCTCATCAAAGAAACATTGTTTTTTGCAAAACAAGAACAACCAAACCAAACCAAACCAAACCAACTGGAGACTATTATAGAGATCTACAACTAGTCAAAATGCAAAGAATAAGTGACTGAGAGGTACCCCATACAAGGTGATACATCCACAGCACAACCCTATTCTGGAGTCTCAGGGTAACTGGAGAAGATGGGGGCAGAAGTATTTTAAGAGCCAGAGGCTCAGGATGCCTGCTGCTATATAGTGTCTCTACACATAACAGGGAAAATACAACCGTGAATATCAACAATATGGCTGCCTGAATAAGACCAGTATAATGTCATCACCAGAGGAAAGTCCTTATTGTCACACCCCTGGATTAAGAGCTACATTTGGTCAATGGCCATGGAGAGGAAACTTGGTTTCCTCTAGGAAATATCTTTTGAATATTCACCCCAGGTGTCAAAGCTCTGTATACATGTACATATGAGCAATGCTAAATGGACTCAATAGGGTATATATGCATATTTGCACATATATGTATATGATGTATATAGATGAAAATGTAAAGCATATATATATATATATATATATATATATATATATATATATATATATATGTAATCAAAGAAAAGATCATGGATTTGGGAGTGAGAGGTGGGGGCATGGGAGGAGATGGAGGGAGGGAGGGACAGGAATGGTCATATATGAAGTCCTAAAAAATAAAAAAGTTGGGAAACCTCAGCTTGGGCCACAGGGCCCCACAGCTAATCAGCCGGGACAAAGATCCCTCGCAGGAGATCGCAAGACCCAGCAGAGGGCCAAAGACACGCCCCATAGCTCACCAGGAACGCAGAAAAGCTCATAGCAGGGGCAACGCGTCCCCAGAGCTCACTGACTCTGCCCGCTTTCTGCGGGCCACAGAGACTGACGGCCAGCAGCTTCCGGCGACGGCTGGAAACCTCAGCTTGGGCCACAGGGCCCCACAGCTAATCAGCGCCGGGACAAAGATCCCTCGCAGGAGATCGCAAGACCCAGCAGAGGGCCAAAGACACGCCCCACAGCTCACCAGGTACTGCCCCGAACCCGCGAGACACAGGAACCGAGGTAGGCGGGCCTAGAAACCCCCCTGGATCCCAAAAGCGGGCGGCTGTGGCAGGAAACTTCTGCCTGGGACACTAG
>JAPYYD010004921.1:0-12641 GCA_028551405.1 Uromys caudimaculatus | reverse complement strand
GAGCGAGGTAACTCAGTCACAAAAGAACGAACATGGTATATACTCACTGATAAGCGGATATTAGCCCACAAGTTCAGAATGTCCAAGTTTCACTTAACAGTACCTGCTGGACTGAGAGTGAGGTCCCAGATGGAGGGGTTGGAGGAAGGTCTGAAAGAGCTGAGGGAATTGGCAGCCCCATGGAGGGAGCAAGAGCATCAATGGGCCTGACCCTCCCCCTGGTCGTCCTGGAGTTCAGACCACTAACCAAAGAATACACATCTATTGACCCATGGTTTGGACTACATATGAGGCAGAGGAATCACCTCAATGGCCTTCAGGGAGAAAGGAGAGGACTTTGGGCCTGAGGGTGCTAGTGGCCCCAGTAAAGGGGAATGTCAAGGTGGGAATATGGGAATGGGTGGGCAGGTAGGTGGGAGGAGGAATTCCCTCACAGAGGCGGGGAGGGGGGGGGGTTAGGGGGTTTCCAAAGAGGAGACCCAGAAAAGGGGAAACATTGGAAATGTAAATAAAGTATCAAAAATAAATAAAATAAATAAATAAATAAATTTAAAAAAAAAAAAGAATCATCTTCCCATTGTCTTTTTGAAAATAAAATTATGTTTATCTAGCGTGCATGAGGCCTTGGGTTCAAGATCTAGCACCACACACACACAAATGTAATTACTTAAATATGTAGATATAGACAAATTAAGACTGGTGCCTAAATTTTAGAACTTTGGATTAATAAAAAAAATCTATATCAACAGATGAGATGCCTGAGATTTGTCAAAAATATTCCAATTACCTCCTATGTTAATCAAGAAAACTGTACCTTAGTGTTTAAAAACAAATGTATTCAGCCACATAGCATATTCAGCATAAAGTGTAATGGTCTGAATGGAAGTTTTCAACACCTTCTAAACTAGTATCTTCATGTCTGAAACATGAAGAGACTTCTTGTCTGTAGTACTCCAAAGCATACCTCTCTGTAGGATCTGACTCCAACAAGATGGACAGAAATACATGTGTCTTTCATGTGATAACCTTCAAGGCAAAAATACTCCCCACAACACCAAAAGGCTGACAAAATGTAAACTAGAGAAAATTCTTGCCTGAATCAGCAGGGCTCACCCAATCCAACCTGATATCAGGATCCACCAAACCTAACTCAAAGGTCACTAATGTGAAAATTACTAAGAACTGGAAAGATGAAGAGAGGAAAATCAACCACACAATGTTACTTTCAAGCATTAAAAAGAGTTACTTTCAAGCAATCAGATAAACTCCTATTTCTAAAGAGACAATTTGATCTCTGCACTTGCTTTGGTTACATTTTCTTAAAGTAACATATTTAGTTCAGGATTGTTTTGAATGATAGAATTAAGGACTTTGCTACTTTTCAAAGTGTAAATCTCAATCTTAAAAATGACAAAAACAAAAAAGCTGCAAAACTTCTGGCCAGTTTTTTATATACATATGGAGTGTTTTGCTTGCATGTACATTTGTACACTATATGCATGCAGAACCCACAGAGACCAGAAGAGGGGGTCAGATCCACTGGAACTGAATTACAGATGGTTGAGGGCCACCATGTGGATGCTGGGAATCAAATCTCATCTCCTGGAAGAACAATCAGCTCGTAACCACTGAGCCATCTCCCCAGTCCCCCAGCTCATTTTCTACGTCCCATTTTTTGTTTTTGTTTTTGTTTTTTATGTCACAAAGATAAGTGATATGAATCAGGCAGGAAGCAGATTCTACACTGGATTGTTTACTGTTGTGCTTTAGTTTTTTAAAGTGGTCTTGCTGGATGCACTGCTGTTGATCTAGAACACACATAACACATACACACACACCAAACAAACAAACAAAAAACCAAGACTTGAGGTGTAATACTACGAGTTCTTTGTAGACATCAGGGAAAAGAAGGGTGTGGAGGAGGAAGAGCAGCAGACACTAAGTTCTCAAGCAAAACCTTAGCAAAAGGCATGTCTGTGGAGCTGGTGGGTACACAGGGGACAATGAAAAGAATTCTGGGATACGAAAAGAAGAAACAGAGATGTGCAAGGAACAATAGGGTTACGGGTGAGCACTGCTGACTGAATGCAAACGTTCGAAGAAGCAGAATGAGGCCTCCGGTATGGTTTAGATTTGTTAACTTAGGGAAACTTTGAGAAAACTGCAAATAAGGAACTAAGAACAGCTATTGGACATGGTTCTTAATTTGCAGGTATTATAAAAACTACAGAAGCCTCCCTAAATATGCTATTTTGTGCACATACAAATGCCTAAACATATAAATACTGCAAACTAAATAACCTAGAGCTTGTGCCAACTTACATTCTACTAAGAGGAACATCTCCACAGCAAATATAATTGAACACTTTAATTTCAATCTAATGGAGAAATTACATCTTCCATTTAAAAATTTTTATATTAGTGGGTTTTCTTGTTTGTTGCTCCATTTCTGAGACAAGATCTCATGTATCCCAGGCTGGCCTCAAACCCATAATGCTGGTAAAGATGACCTTGAATTTCTGATCCTCCTGGCTCTAGTTTCTGAGTTCTGGGATTACAGTTCTGTGCCTTGGCGCCTGCTACTTTGTGATCCTGGGGATTAAACTCAGATATTATGTTGCAGTGATGGTGAGCTGACTAGCACAGCGTGCAGCCATAACCATGCCACCGCCTGGTTCTGTCATCTTCCCTGACAAACAACTTAGGTCAATATGTTTTTTCTAAGGATTTAGCTGGTATCTGTGCACTACCAGTGTGCTTGGTGCATTCAGAGTCAGAAGAGGGAGTCAGACACCCTGGAATATGAGTGAAGGATTTTTGTAAGGGCCATGTGGGTGCTGGGAACTGAACCCATGTCTTCTTGCAAGTGTAATAAATACTCTTAACCATGAGCCATCTTTCTACCTCTTAGTTTATTACTCTGGGGGGGAGTGTTTTAAGTCAGGGTTTCTCTGTGTAACAGCCCTGGAACTCATTTTGTAGAACAGGATGGCCTCGAACTCACAGAGGTTCACCTGCCTCTGTCTCCCGAGTGATGGGATTAAAGGAATATGCCACCACATCTGGAAGGTTATTACTTTTTAATGAACTCACTCATACTTCTGAATTCAAATCAAATTTTCAGGACATGAACAGAACATAGCCAGATTCTTTGCCAGAATGTAACATTCAGGATGCAAAGGCAGTCAGATCTCCATCAATTCAAGGCCAGCCTGGTCTTCATAGTGAGTTCCAGGATGGCCAGAGCTACATATCTATTTATCTCAAATAAATTAAATAAGTAAACAATAAATAAATAAACAAAACCTACAATCAACTCCCTTTGTGTTGTTTCTATGACACTCACCCAAAGGAATAGATACTCTTAAAAGAGCATTTCAAACGGTACATTCTCATGGGAAGATATTTAATGTTATGAAAATTACATGCCAAATAAGAATCTTGCCCTAATGTACTCACACACAAAAGGAAAAGGGACCCTTAATCATAAGCCATAATTTTTCATACTTAATGAAAACAGATAGCAATATGAAATTCTCAAAAAACAAATGATTTAATGTATAATTTTGGTATGTGAAAATACAACTTATTTGTATAAGTTGTACCCGGCAGTGGTGGCACACGACTTTAATCCCAGCACTTGGGAGGCAGAGGCAGGTGGATTTCTGAGTTTGAGGCCAGCCTGGTCTACAGAGCGAGTTCCAGGACAGCCAGGGCTACACAGAGAAACCCTGTCTCGAAAAAAAAAGAAAGAAAGAAAGAAAGAAAGAAAGAAAGAAAGAAAGAAAGAAAGAAAGAAAGAAAGAAAGAAAGAAAGAAAGAAAGAAAAATACAACTTATTGAGAGGAAAAACTACAAATGATCCTCCATTTATAATGAGTTACATAGCAGTAAACCCACTGTAAACAGATGGTATCATTAGCTGAAGGTGTATTAAAGGGCTAGTGAAATAGTTCAGTACGTAAAGGCATACTCAATCCACAGGACCCACAAGGTGGACGGAGAGAACTGACACCCTAAAGCTGTGTCCTGACTTCCATCCGTACTATGGCACACATAGCCACATTTAAAGAACTAAAGATGTTGCTCAGTCTGTAGAGTGCCTGCACAAAACACCGGCTTAGATCCCCAGCACCACATAAACTGCGCATAGTGGTGTATGCCCATGACCACAACACTTGAGAGGTGGAGGCAGGCAGGCGGATCAGAAGTTTAAGGTCCTTCTATGCCACATCATGATTTCAAGGCCAATCTGAGATAAATGCAACTATGTCTCAAAAACAGAAACAGAAAGGGAAATAATGCTAACTCCACCTATAAATGCTACCTGAGACGAAAGGTTGACTGAGGCTCACCGTTTAGGAGGCGCACTCTACAATCAACAGGCCTGTGGTGGGTACGCAGTGGGGAGAATATGTGAAAGTTACTGTTCCCTCCTGGCCAGTTCAGAAAGGCGCAACGGGAAGAAGGGGCTAGGGGTCATGATCCCCTTAAGGACAGTCCGCCTCCTCAAGCTTCTCCTACCTTAGAACAGCTGCAGGCCAGGGACTAAGCCCTTCTCAGCATGTCCTCTGAGGAACATTTCCAAGCCAAACCCCAGCAACCTAACCTACAGAACATCCTACTTTAAATTCTCTGTAAACTATGTTGTGTTGGTTGTTTCCCTCCTGATTTTAGGGCTAATCAGAGCTTCAGTTTCTGTTACTATCCAGCATCAAAGAAAAAAAAAAAAGAAAAAAAAAAAGGACATACTACATGCAGCTAGTCTGGGGAAATAGCCACATTCCAAACTTGAATGAGGGTCTCTACAAAGATATGACACTTTTGTAGAACTGTAAAATCAAAACATTTTAAGACAGCTATGAGATATCAGGAGCCATCTACACACGAAACCTTACAAAATGGTTTGTGCCATTTTGAAACTAAATCTCCTCACCACTCAGAAAACATTCCAGCTGAGCCACATCAGTACAGCCTCGGGATCCATAACACTTAATTAGAATAGTTCATGAAAGATACTTGCCTAGATTTAATTATAAAGGCTCCTTTATTCAATATCTAATATCCATTTGGGGAATACAACATATCCTGAGAATTATTCTATGATTGACTCACAGAATCAACTCAACAAGCAGTTGTCAACAGAATAAACCACTTCACAATGCTGTTTATAAGCAATTTTACCCAAACTTAACACTTCCCTTCTAGAAACATGAAGTTCTTACTTTTAGAATGCCTGTATGCTCTCTAGCAGATATGCACACTACCCACATGTCCTCTACAAGACTTCCTTAATGTGGGCTCCAACTAAGAGAAAGAAAGCATCAGATGCAACTCCAACATGACCATCTTCCGATAATTTTACTTCTCCCTTTGCTGCTCCAACCAGGCAGCCACTATGATGGCCCCATAGAAGCGGCACAGCCAAGCAGAAAGGCAGCTGAGTGACTGGGGATCAAGGCAATCTGAAGTCCAAAGGGGCAAAGCAATATCTAGACAGGCTAAGGGCCACTGGCACACTTACTAGGCCTCAGTAAGCTCCTAAGTGATCACAGTACAAGTTTATTTCCAAATTCATAACCTGTACAAATTGATCTTTGAAATTAAGCAAAAACATGCTGGTGTGATCAACAATCTTTTCTGGTCTTCACAGACATGACACTGCAGCAGCAGGAAAGAAGACTGCACAGGAGTCCACACTGCAACGCTCCTATTTCAAGTGCACAGTGGTGAAGACCATCCACAGAGAACAGTACGACAGCAGAGACAACGTGAACAGCAACATCACCTCATGAAGTCACAATGAGAAAAACCACACGATGACACACAGTGGAAAACCACACACACTGCTGATCAACTGTGAGCAGCTTCTTGGGATGGAGGAAGCACCAAATGCAAGGGCCAGGTCACTCAGGAACCTGGGACAAGACGACCACTGGCTAACAACAGGCTAGGGTAGAGTTGCCTGCTCTTTGCTTCAGCTCCTACAGCTTTTAGAGTCAAAATCAGAAGCAGTGTCTGTGATTGGCCTGCTGTACATGTCTACACCATAATCTTAAGATCCAGACATGGATCCAGAATGCACAATGCCAATTGGGGTCCACTAGGAAACTGCTAGTCAGGAGAACTGAGTGCTGTTTTGTTAACTGTCTTGGGGATTTATGGGAAGAGGCAGGGGATGGAGGAAGAGTGAGAGAAAACCCAAGAAAGAGGGAAGCAAAGAAGAGGAGGCAGGGGAAAGGGGATGAAAGGAACAGGTGTTTCAAACCTTTACCACAAACAGAGACCACAGACCAAAATTCCAGATCACACAGCAGACTAAGAAACCACCCATAACTCAGCAGTAAATCAAATAGTCCAAAAGAAATTAATTTTACCAGTCAGGCAAAATCTTTCAAATGTTTTAATTTTTCATGAATTAAACTACAAACACTTTGTAATTTCTACACATCTATATATACATCTACAGATCACCATATAAGCTTTTCCTTTGATATGGTAACATGATTGAGACATTGCTAGATTTCCTGACATCTAAACATTCATTCCCCATTCTGGGCATTTCTAGTACACTACAGATATCAAGTAGTAAATAGGGTATTGAATTTCAATTGTCACCCCCGATCACATTAATAAATACCTAAGGCATTAGTGAAGCATACCTTTGGGTGCAGCTGTGAGCCAGATGTGAGTGACATCACACCATGGACTGAATAAAAAGAGAAGAAGCCATCTGAGAACTGACATTCCCCTTTCTCAGCTTCCTAGTTGGTACCACAAAACAAGCCACTCCCAATGTCATGCTGCCCCTTCTGTGTGGACAACACTTGTCAGAACTGTGAGACAAGAAGTAGCTTTGGGCTAGGAATTTGATCATAGGAATGAGAAAGGAAACCAATACAGCATATAGCCAATAATGCTGGCATAGGTCACTGCTACACACAGTGCCTTGTAAACACTAGGACATCAGAGTCAAGCTAAGCTGTGTTTTCTATATTTGATTACTTTTACCAATAGGTAGGACTTCCAGTCCTCTTTAAATACATGCTTAGAGAAAAATAAGGCCATGATTAGGTCTTATTTCACATTACAAGGTATGATAACATTAGAATACACTCATTCCTTTAAAAGTGTCATTCAAAATCACTGTGTGTATACATTGCTAGAGATCAAACTCAGGGTAGGTTATTCACAACAGGCAAACACTTGACCACTGAGCTGCAGCCCCAGCCCCAACTTCTGATCTGTAAAAAGTGATTTTAGAAATCTGTCCTTTATAACAATGGGAGAGTATGTCCCAAGACCTTCTTAATATTTTGCTAATAAGAATTTTTGCTGCAAAAGCCAAGTTGTTAAATGTTGGTATAGAACTGAAGACAAAGGACAGTAGCTGGCTGGGGCTGTTAGGTGAACTTTGCTGTCTGGGTGAAAGAATAATAACAAGAATAATAACAATGTTCTTTTTTATACTAAAAATTTAAGACCAAAAGAGTAAAATGTTATCTCTCCTTGCGGTTTTGTTTATTTAAAAGTTCTGGTGAGTTCAGGACATGTAGCTTACTAAGAGCATTTGGCAGGCATTTATGAAGCCTTGGGTTCAATTTCCATCACAAAAGAAAAAAGAAAAAAATTGGAACATCCTGATAAATGGCCAGCTACATGAACATATAAATTAATCTAATAATTCATACATGAAGATATTAATACCAAGGCTTTTCTCCTGTCCAGATGCAATTTCTGCCCAATTCCTGGATGAAGTCACAGTCCCTCTTCACTGGGATGACTGGCTTACCCTTAACACCAGGGGGTTAAACCATCAGTCGTTTAAGTAGCTTTGCTGGGTTCTGACGATTTAGCCTGCTGAGCTCACAGCTCCCAAGGGAGGGTGTTGGTTGCAAGTTTGACTTCTGTTGCTGCTGACCACTATCACAAAGTGCATAGATAATGGACTTCTCTAACAACCACCCGCAGGTTAACACTTCAAGCATTAGCCATAATGGTGCTTTAATTAAGTTAATAAATAAAGGTCACAGTTCGATACAAAGTTTTATTAAATTTGACAGTGTTTACAATTTTTTAAAAACTGTGTGTTCATCTGTACAGTGACACAATAAATTTGTCTATAGATAAAATACAGTTTGCTTATGGATTTATGCTGTATTTCAATTTATTTTCTAAAGGTATTCAATTTATTAGCTCCTTTTCCCCAAAATATGTACATTTCTAGCATTTCTAACTGATGGTTTCATGGCAGATGGCTCTAAGCATGCTCGGCACAGAATGGGTCTTCCTGGCATAAAGAGACCACACAAAGGAAGCTCCACCTCTGTCTGATTCTAGAGCATTTTAATGGTGGAAAAGATTAATGCTTTGATTCCTCTATTGCTTCGTGTATTAAATATTAATTTCTCTCTGAAATGCTTGAATTTCCGTCTTGAAAAATAAAGATACATAAATTGTAGTTTTGAACTCAAATCATTTATGCAGTAGGAAATGAGCCAGAGTACTTATGATGAATATAAAGGGCTAAGCAAATTCTTAAAGGAACATGAAGTCAGAGGTGTGCACTAATGTTAAATGGATGGGCACTACTTTAAAATGCAATTCACAGAACTAACACAATTGACACAATTCTCTATTTTTATATGGACAAATCAAATTGAGGCTATTTTGTTGAAAATAAGAGAGTGAAGGCTGAATTTAGTTCGTGTACGTACTGAATTCAGCAAATAATTGTATTTTTTAAATACACAACATGACAGGCACTATGGTAGATAATAATGAACCAGCATGGGAGCCGTTTAATACACGTCTTGATTAACTCATTGCCTGTCCAGTTCGCACAGGCATGCCCGCATGTCATAATCGTCATAGTTCCCATCAGCCCCGACGCCAACACTCCAGTACCTTGATTAGTGCGCAGCTCTCAAACAGGCCATTGCTAATGCTAAATCATTCTCTTCAAGTCTCCTGCCTCTGTTCTGCAGGGTCTCCAATTAAATATAATGCCCCTGATGAGCCATATTAATGTGAACAAATTCCTACCAGGGATCTTATCCTATTCCATTTTGCCCCAAAATGCAGAGGAAGTAATTTAGCTAAGCCAAGATAATCAAAACATTTAAAATTGAGAGAGTATATGAGAGAGCATAATGTTTCTGCAGAATAAGATTTTCTAAAGACAAAAATAGCAGAAAAAATGTCTAAACATCTCAAATGCATTCTTCTCCTGATTAGTTCTTCACAGAAAGGTCTAGTGTTTCAAATTTGCATAAGTATACACAGTATATCCTGCTCTAAAAGAATATCTAGGTTTTATAAGAAAAGTGAACAACAGTAAGATTTTAAGCAAATAACCCATTCAAAAACCCTTTGATTTGCTGGGCCCAGAGGCCCTGGATGGTATGCTCCTGCTACTCAGGATAGTGAGGATAAAGGGTCACTTAAGCCAAGGAGCTCAAGGCAACACAGTAAAACCTCACTACACATCCCATAATACCCCCCAAAAAGTTAATAGCATTTTAGTTATCTAATCACAAGAGTAAAGCTAATCAATGAAACCACGTCCTCTCTTCCCTCCAAATGCAGCACAAGAGCAACTAACTACCCAGCGGCTCTCTGATGGACCTTTCTGTTGTTGGGCAAATCCTTCACGGAAGGATGACAGCTATAGATATCTGTTTAATACTGATAAAAATATTCAGAATAACCCTACGGGTTTCAAGTGTGGCCTAACAGTTAGGAAGTGTTACAACCTGAAAAGACTAACTGGAAAATATGGATCATGATGACCAGTGTCTCAATACGCGCTGTAGTAGTCAAGGCAACTCAAGAATTTGTTACTAGCCAGCCATGCTGGTACACTTGGGAGGCAAGTTCCAGGACAGCCAAGGCAATTATACAGAAAAACCCTGTCGAGAAGAAAAAAGACAAAAAACAAACAAACAAACAAAAAGAAAGTATTACTTAAGGGGCTGGCAAGATGGTCCAGTAAGCAAAGACACTTAATACCAACTCTGGTGTCCAGAGTTTGATTCCTACACCCACAGGGTGGTGGGAGAAAGACTACTGCAAGTTACTCACTAACTACACACCTGACAGGGTGCACACAGTGGAACTAGAGAAATGGCTCAGCTGTTAAAAACATTGGCTGCTGTTCCAGGAATGTGAATTCGAATCCCAGAAACCACAAGGTCGTCCACAACTGTCTGTGTGACTCCAGTCCTAGGAGACCTAACACCCTCTTATGGCCTCTGTGGACAGTAGTCATACACATGGTATTCATGTGTGCACATGCTTGTAGGCAAAGCACTCACACACATTAGATAGATAGATAGATAGATAGATAGATAGATAGATAGATAGATAGATAGATAGATACATAGATACATAGATACATAGATACATAGATAGATACATAGATAGATACATAGATAGATACATAGATAGATAGATAGATGATAGATAGATGGATGGATAGATAGATGGATGGATAGATTAAAAGATAAGTAAATAAGTAGATAAATAAATGATTATGATGATATAATAAGTATATGTAAAAAGAACATGCTATTTAAACATATCACTTTAAGGATAAGCCTGGTAACACACAAGTCTGAAATCCTAACTACTAGAGAGGCTGAGGTAAGAGGTTCTGTAATTCAACATTTTTGTCCACTACAGATGAGCTCAAGGTCACACTGGGAAACTTAGCAAGACGCTTGTCTCAAAAAAAAAAAAAAAGAAGGAGAGAAGAGAGAGAAAGAAACCACTAATCCACTCTAACTCTTCTCCAGTGTGAAACAGTTGAGATATACCTAAAAATCATCTAAAGGAGGAAAATGTTCAAAATTACAATTACATTGAAATTGCATTAATCTTGGTAGGTATCTAAGTAAAACTGGAGATGTGCTAACCAAGACATAAATATATTAATTCATAATAATATATATTTAAAGGCATGAAACAAGGCTTTTCCATCAACGTCCTAAAATGCTAAGTGTTTCTCTCAGGTCTCTTATACCATAATGTACAGTAATGTACTACAGTTCCATTTAACTGACAATTACCCTCCAGCTTGTTCAGCTGGAATCACACACTAATTACTTAAGCATTATGAAGTCCTATTTGTCCTCCATTCCTCCCCAGCCAACAGGGAAATATTATCAAAGGTAGGCATAAAAAGTGATAACTAACTCAGTCACAAAAGAACGAACATGGTATGTACTCACTGATAAGCAGATATTAGCCCAAAAGTTCAGAATGCCCAAGTTTCGCTTTACAGTAACCGCTGGACTGAAAGTGAGGTGCCAGATGGAGGAGTTGGAGAAAGGTCTGAAGGAGCTGAGGGAGTTTGCAGCCCCATGGAAGGAGCAACAGTGTCAACTGGCCTGGCATCCCCCCCCCCCCCGGTCGTCTTGGAGTTTGGACCACCAACCAAAGAATACACATCTATGGATCCATGGTTCGGACCATATATGTGGCAGAGGATGGCCTCGTTGACCATCAGGGAGAGAGGAGAGGCCATTGGGCCTGAGGGCGTTAGAGGCCCCAGTAAAGGGGAATGTCAAGGAGGGAATATGGGAATGGGTGGGCAGTTAGGTGGGAGGTGGAATTCCCTCATAGAGGCGGGGAGGGGGAGGGAATAGAGGGTTTCTAAGGAGGAGACCTAGAAAAGGGGAAACATTGGAAATGTAAATAAAGTATCAAAAATAATAAAAAAAAAAAAAAAGGAAAAGAAAAAGAAAAAACATAATAATAATAATAAAAAAAAAGTGATAACTACCTCACCTTATTGTCAGTCATCCCAGAATACTCATAGGAAACACCCCTCCATCTCATTATGGAACCCTAAGGCTGAAACTTAAGTACCCACCAGGAATCACACTCCAAACAGCAGGCAGCTAGGGTGCGGTAGGAGTCACTGTAAACACCTTTCTAGTTTTAGGACTTTGTTTCAAAGCTATAAATATCAGATATTGCTCAATTATATTTGGTATGATTGTACAAAGCAAAAAAATGGGAGAACGACAAAGATAAAGTCAAGGGTTGAAACACAGAATCATTTTTCTCTTTTGAAATGAAGAATCTAGGACGGCCAGAAACCTCAGCTTGGGCCACAGGGCCCCACAGCTAATCAGCACCGGGACAAAGATCCCTCTCAGGAGATCGCAAGACCCAGCAGAGGGCCAAAGGCACGCCCCACAGCTCACCAGGTACTACCCCGAACCCGCGAGACACAGGGACCGAGGTAGACGGGCCTAGAAACCCCCCTGGATCCCAAAAGCGGGCGGCTGTGGCAGGAAACTTCTGCCTGGGACACTAGGATTCCATAGACAAGCAGCCCCGGGAGAAAATTCTCTCTCCCAGGAACGAGGAAAAGCCTCTAGCAGGGGCAACACGAGCCCCAGAGCTCACTGACTCTGCCCGCTTTCCGCGGGCCACAGAGACTGAAGGTCAGCAACTTCCAGGAACAAGATCAGACCTGGTGCCACAGCTCTCCAAACCCAAACACCTCTCAGAGAGAGCTGGTCTTCAAGGAGTACTGACACAGAGACCTGCAGGAGGGGCAAGCCACAACCAGACAGAGTAAGATCAGCTAACAACAGAGTCAACAATATGGCAAAAGGCAAGGGCAAGAA
>JAPYYD010004920.1:0-12641 GCA_028551405.1 Uromys caudimaculatus | reverse complement strand
TTTCATCCTCATGAGAAATGATTTTAAATCTGAGTCTTGCTTTTCTGGTGTGTTGGGGTATCCAGGGCTTGCTGTGGTGGGAGAGCTGGGTTCTGATGGTGCAGTGTACTCCTGGTTTCTGTTCTTTATGTTCTTGCCCTTGCCTTTTGCCATCTTGTTGACTCTGTTGTTAGCTGATCTTACTCTGTCTGGTTGTGGCTTGCCCCTCCTGCAGGTCTCTGTGTCAGTACTCCTTGAAGACCAGCTATCTCTGTGAGGTGTTTGGGTTTGGAGAGCTGTGGCACCGGGTCTGATCTCGGTCCCTGTGTCTCTCGGGTTCGGGGCAGTTCCTGGTGAGCTGTGGGGCATGTCTTTGGCCCTCTCCTGGCTTT
The DNA here is from genome assembly GCA_028551405.1 of Uromys caudimaculatus. Lineage (NCBI taxonomy): Eukaryota > Metazoa > Chordata > Mammalia > Rodentia > Muridae > Uromys > Uromys caudimaculatus. Next base: position 12,270 of record JAPYYD010004920.1, on the reverse strand, counting down.
TCCGAGCTCCTGAGAGGGATCTTTGTCCCAGCGCTAATTAGCTGTGGAGCCCTGTGGCCCAAGCTGAAGTTCCCGGCCACTGCCGGAAGTTGCTGTCCGTCAGTCTCTGTGGCCCGCGGAAAGCGGGCGGAATCAGTGAGCTCTGGGGCTTGTGTTGCCCCCGCTAGGGGTTTTTCCGCGTTCCTGGGAGAGAGAATTTTCTCCCGAGCTGCTTGACTATGGAATCCTGGTGTCCCAGGCAAAAGTTTCCTGCCTCAGCCGCCTGCTTTTGGGATCCAGGGGGGTTTCTAAGCCCGCCTACCTCGGCCCCTGTGTCTCGCGGGTTCGGGGCAGTACCTGGTGACCTCGGTTTTGTTTTTCAAGACAGGGTTTCTCTGTGTAGCTCTGGGTGTCCTGAAACTCACCCTGTATGTAGACCATGCTGGTCCAACTCATAGATGTCTGCCTGCCTCTGCCTCCTGAGTACTGGGATCAAAGGTGTGTGCCACCAACACCTGGCCAATGTGATTTTTTTAACGACCCATTTTGAAGATCATTAAGTCCCATCTTTGAGTGGTCCAGCTTCTGTCTCTTCCTCTTGGGCACATTCTTGCCCAGCCTCTCCCTCAGGCTAATCTGTCATTCAGAAAGGCAGGTGTCTTAGTTAGGATTTACTACTGTGAGCAAACACCATGACCAAGGCAAGTCTTATAAAAGACAACATTTAATTGGGGCTGGCTTACAGGTTCAGAGGTTCAGTCCATTGTCATCAAGGTGGGAGCATAGTAGCATCTAGGCAGACATAAGGCTGGAGGAGCCGAGAGTTCCATTTCTTATTCTGAAGGCTGCTAGGACCAAGGTCTTAAAGCCCACACCCACAGTGACACACCTACTCCAACAAGGCCACACCTACTCCAACAAGGCCACACCCACTCCAACAAGGCCACACCTACTCCAACAAGGCCACACCTCCTAATAGTGCCACTCCCTAGGCCAAGCATACACACACCTTACAGCAGGTAGGAAGTTTTCACTGTGGAGTAAGAAAATACGGAAGACACATTTGTGGTTTGGTGTTGGAACTTATTGGCTTTTACCAATATTTAATCAACAATTTAAGTTCAATATTTAAGTCAAAATTATTTGGAAAATACCTATAACTGCAGGAAGTTTTTTCCAAACTAAATAAATCTTATGTAAAACTGGGGTTGGAGGGAAGAGAGAAGATAGAATGAAAGTAAATGAGTAAAAATACAGAGATAAAATGAAAGGGAAAATGGGCTGTTCTTATAACTGCTGAGAAGGCTATGTCCCCAGGGAACCAGGAGGTAAGTGCTCATCAGGGTTCTTTCTCTATGGACTGGCTGAGGACAGTGAGGTGTGCCCCTCACAGCAGAAAAAGTTTATTTCTGGCACTTAGATGGTGCCCCCTCTCCTTTCCTGTTGCTGTGATAATGTACACTAACAAAGGGTTTATGTTAGCTCACAGTTCCAAGTCACAGTCCATCACTGCAGGGAAGTTGAGGCAGCAGAAACTTGAAGCTGCTGGGCACATCTGTGGCTGACAGCACGGAGAGAACGGGTGCCTGCATGCTTGCTTACTCGTGCTCAGGAACCTTTCCTATCTTACGTAGTACAAGACCCAGTCCCAGGAAATAGTGCCAGCCACGAGGAGTAAGCACAATGGACAGCCTCAAGATATTCCTCTATGACACAGGCCCACCTGACCTGGACAATTCCTCACTGAGACTTTCCTCCTCAGATGTTTCTAGATTATGACAAGTTGAACTAAATTATCATAATGAATGGTCTGCTTTTAAGAAAATATTGCCCACAACCCAAAAGTTTTTGCTTGGTTTGGCTTGAGTGGAAACTCATTGAAACTTGCCAATCGGATCTGACAATAGTGTGCCTTAGCTTCATCAAGTGCCTAACTGAGCTCTAACCACTGTGCTATCCCTCCCCGTAGATGTATATGTAGTGAGCAACAGCAATGACATTCACTTGGCAGAACAATTGTACAAAACACAGAAACCTTCCTGTGCCCTAATGTGTATCTTGCAGAAGTCACACGAAAAACGCTGCCCTCCACAGCTGGTTCCTATCTGCTTACTGACAGTTTTCCCAACTTACCATTTCAAATTCCTGGGGATTAAAAATATGTGTGTGGGTGTGTGTGTGTGAATATGCCATCTAAAAAGACCTATCCTTTCTTATTTTGATTAACCCTAATCATCAAAGTTATTAAAGCAGATTTAAAGCATAACATACAAGCCATATCCTTTACTAATGTACAAAAGCAAGAGATTCAGTCATATTCAGATCCTGCACCATCTCCCATCCCTTCATTTAAAAATTAAAAATGAAGTAAACTGCTAGATGTGGCAGTGTTATGCCTACAGTCCCAGTACTCCAGAAGGCAGGGATGGAAGCAGAAATGTCTAGCATTCAAGGCCCACTTTGACCAAATGCCTTTGAGGCCAACATGGATTAATGAGACCAAGTATCAAAAGAAAAAAAAAAAAGATGGGGCCAGAGAGATGGTAATTAAGAATGTTTGCTGGTTTTCAAAGGACCTAAGTTCAATTTATAGAACCCACATGGTATCTCACAGCCCTCTGCAATTCCACCTCCAGAGACCTGATGCCCTCTTCTGGCCGCTGTGCGCTCTCTCTCTCTCTCTCTCTCTCTCTCTCTCTCTCTCTCTCTCTCTCTCTCTCTCTCTCTTGCATACACACACACACACACACACACACACACAACTTTTTAAAAAACATTTATTATTGAGTCTTATATTATTTAGGTTCAAACGTGGCACATAAGAAGTAACTGTATCTTCTCTTTATCCCACATCTTATATTTATTTGGCCTTTATCTACAAGAGCCGGGGACCACCTCACTGTCTCCGCTGTGAAGGATCCTGTGATATCAGAGGATTCTATTTCCAACACAGCAAGCTCCATCCTAGAAGAAATGACTAGGATGTAACACTTAGTAGGGGGTCAAAAAATCAATGTCTGTATGGCAAGAAAGAAGTGACTCAGTTTCTTTTTCTGTTTGCCAACATGAAAGGCGAGCATCTGTCTGTAGGCTATGAAATGTGTCGTCATTACAATGTCTGTCGAGTGTGAATGGATTCAGATGGGCACTTCAGGCTTGTGGTTTGCCTTCTAGGGCTGTGGAGGGACGCCTCCGCCGTGCTGTAATCCCAACACCTGTAGGCTGTCAGAGGGTTCCGCTTGCGCCACCGGAACGTGCTGTGATGAGAAATGCAAAGTAAGAGCCTTTTCCTTTCTTTACTTTTTACTTTTTAAAAAATACTTTTTCTTAATTTTTATGTGTATGGGTGTTTTGTCAGAGGCCAGAAGAGAGTGTCAGATCCCTTAAGACTGGAGTTACAGATGGTTATAAGGCTCCCTGTGGGTGCTGAACACTGAGCTTCGCTTCTCTAGCAAACAGCCAGTGCTCTTAACTACAACCACTGGGCCATCTCTTCAGACCCAAACTTTTCCTTTTAAAAGAGTATTGATGTGTCTAATCTTTTTTTCTAAATTGGTCAGTGGTTTATTTTGATATCACAAGTATTACTACATTGTCCTTTTCAAAATTAACATGTAATTCTTTTTCAAAATTTATTATATTATTTTATTTCTTCCTTTTAAATTCTTCTCTATAGAATACATCCTATCCACTCCTCCCAGTGTGTTGACACCCCCCTCCATACACACACACACACAGACACACACACACACACACACACACACACACACACACACACACACACAAAGTCCCCTCTCCTCCATTTCCCTTCAGAAAAGAGTAGGCCTCCCAGGGATATGAACCAAATGCAGTGTTACAAGATACAAGACAAACCAACCCTCTCATCAGGGCCGGGTGAGGCAACCTGTTGGAAGGAAAAGGGTCCCAAGAGCAGACCAGAGAGTCAGAGACACCCCAACTCGCACTGTTAGGAGTCCCACCGAACCCCTGTGCTGCTCAACCATAACATATATGCAGAGGACCTAGTGCAGACCATGCACACTCTGATTGCTGCTTCAGTCTCCATGAGCCCTGCTTAGTTGCTCCTGTGGGCCATCCTTTCCTGGTGTCCTCTACCCCTCTGGCTCCTACAGACACCACCACACACATACACACACACACACACACACACACACACACACACACACACACACACACCTCTTCACCTCTTCCCAGGGCTCCGTGAGCTTCCAGGGTAGGGACCCAATGGAGGACTTCAGACATTTCTACTCTTAAGAAAATAATTTAAAAATCTTTCATTCTGTGTGTATACATCTTCCACCTAAACTTTCAGAGTATTGACAAAAGTCTTTCAGCCATGAAAATTTAATTCTCTTCAGCATTTCTAAAATATTTTAAAAATTCCTTCCTTAAAAATTAAAACAAGAACGTATGGATTTTACAGATGACTGAAATGGAAATATTGTTCCTATTGCATGCCATATAGTTAAAATGTGCTACAAACAACACATATTTTCAGTTAATAATGTATTTTTGTTCTGTTTAAATTTTATATTTGTGCAAGATACGTTGATTTCACCGTCCTCCCTCCAACTCCTCCCACAACCCTTCCACTCTCTTTCTAATCCATGGCTTCTTTTTATTTATTTATTATTCGTGCGCACACACACACACACACACACACACACACACACACACATACACACACACACACATTTATTAGGTTGACCTCTTGGGATGAGATTGGATAGCCTATCAGGGTGCTCACCCATTGGAAAGACTCATTCTCCCTCTCTCAACAGTCATTAATTGCCTGTAGCTCTTCATCTGGGGTGGGGCCTTGTGAGATTAGTGGTCCATGCTGGCATCGGTCAGAGCGTTTGTTTCTACATGACCTACACAACGCACTTCAGGGACAAATACTCCTACTTCTCTGCTGCCTTACTCACTGTGACTCACTTTACCCATCAGCTGAAGGCAAGAGGGGAGCTTTGCAGACCTGCCCTTGATGAATGTGACGTCACAGAGTACTGCAACGGCACGTCCGCAGTGTGTGACCAAGACTTCTTTGTTCAAGATGGGCACCCATGTGCAGATCACAAGTGGATCTGTATTAACGGCACCTGTCAGAGTGGAGGACAGCAGTGCCAGGATCTATTTGGCAACGGTACTTTAATCATTTGGTTTTTCCATTTTAGCATTCTCTGGGTGCTGAAAAGAAATAGATGAATCTGTTTGGTTTTGTCTTCAGTACTGAGAATCATTCCAAGGTCACACCTCCTCCCCACCCCCCACCCCCGTATACTCTGCATCCTCTACCCACCGACATCCCCAACCCACCCCCACTCCATACCCCCACCCCCCATCTACTTTTCCACTCTTTCTTTTTGAGGTAATGTCTTGCTAAGTTTCCCAGGCTAGACTTGCATTCACTCTGCATCCCAGGCAGACATTGACTTTGTGATTCTCCTGCCTCAGCTTCCTAAGTAGCTGAGGTTACAAACCTGAACCACCAGAAATAAGAAGAAATAGATGACAGGTTATACATTCAAACTCCAAGGAAGAGCACTGTGTAATTCATTCAGAAAATGTCCTCTCTTGACCCAGAGGAAAGGAAATGAGTGAAGGGGTCCTGAGTAAAGAAAGAAGGATGATTTTATTTCCAGTTCACAGTTACTCCACTATCACGGGGTTTCCAAGTTTTCTGAGAAACTATAACCCACAATGCACTGCTTTTCTCTGTCTGTCCTCAGGATTTTCTTTGTTGTTGTTGCCTATGGTTTTTTTGTTGTCATCATATGGTGTGTATGCACGGGCGTGTGTATGCGCATGCGTGTGTATGCTCTTTTCATTATGATATTCATAACACATATCTGAGATAAATGCACTTAAGAAAGAAAAAGTTGGGTTGGAGTAATGGCTAAGTTGCTAAAGTGCTTGTCATGCACAGTGACCTCACTTTGGTCCCCAGAATCCATGTAGAAAGGCCTAGCACGGTTGCATTGCACTTACAGTTCTAGCAAGGGGAAGGCAGAGACAAATGGATCTCTGCCTTGGTCCCTGAAGCTAGATGGCCAATCAGTCCAGGTAAATGGGTATGTTCTTGGTAAACTGGGAGATCCTGCCTCAAAGAGTATGATGGGGGCAGCTGAGGGAGACATCTAAAGTTAAGCTCTGGCCCACAAGCACACGCACACGCACGCGCACACACACACACACACACACACACACACACACACACACACACACACACACACTGAAGAAGAAGGACAAGAGGGAGAGATGGAGAGAGGAGAGCAGGGAGAGGACACTGTTCAGACTCCGTCTCAGAGGTTTAATCCTTGGTCCCCTGACTCTGCTACTTTCAGCACACCATGTGTGGGTGAAATGACACGTCGTAAAGTCACACGGTGGAGGAAACTGCCCATACTTAACGTTAGCCAGGAAGCAGAGGAACAAGTAGCTGCCAGGGGTCTGAGTGTCCCCTTAAAGAGCACCTCCCACCTCCCAAATCCCACTCTACCCCCACCGTGGCTTAACTTCCACCAAACATTCATTCCACCATCAAGCATTTAACACTGAGTCTTTGGGAATATTCAGAATTCAAACTATATCTCTGTGTACTTCCTTCCTTTTTTTTCTTTTTAAGTGTATTTATTATTGTTATTGGTGTGTGAGCCTGGGTGGGTGAATGTGTGTGTGTGTGCGTGTGTGTGTATGTGTGCGTGTGCGTGTGCGTGCGTGCGTGTGTGTGTGTGTGTGTGTGCGTGTGTGTGTGTGATGCATCACGCAGGTGTGCACATGTCATGGCACATGTGTAGAGGTTAGAGGTCAGCTTCCGAGATCCAGTTCCCTCCCCCCACTGTAGGTTCCTAGGACTGAAAATGAATCTGGTTTGCATGGCATCACCTTTAAGTGCTGAGCCATCTTGTTGGCCCAACAGTGAACTTCCACTTAGTGTTCTCTGAGTTTCTGACAACATGCACTAAGTACTACATGATCACACAAACCTCAAAAATCAAATGTAAACTTATACCTAATCATCTACTTCCGTTTCTATTTTTTTATATATAATTGAGGATTTATTTATTTTTATTTTATGTCTGTGGGTGTTGGGGGTCAAACTGGAGTTCTCTGAAAGAGCATTCAAAATTCTTAACCATCCCTCCATTCCACATATTTCTGACACTTTGTATTTCTTGTAGAGTGTGCCCTTTGGGATTTCTTTTCCATGTGTATGTATGTTAAAATACTTACTCAGTCATTTTAACTCAGCTAACTCACTTTGTTCTGTTTATTCCTCGGTGAAACTGCAGATAGAGGCATGTCTTCCCTTAGAAGTTGGTGCCCCATTGCCCTCTTCCATAGTTGATGTTAAAGGGGCCTGTCTGTGGACTGCGCATTCTGCAGACCACTGCCAGTCATCTCTTAATTCTGCTGAACCTAAAGAGCAAGGGCAGTTGTCTGGGTTCACTCAATATTGTTGATAACTGATTATCATTATTATATTATTGGGTGTCGGCTAGAATTTGAAGGGTGCTCCCACGTGACTCACCGGTGGGTCTCCCGGCTTTCAGCTGCATGCTTCGATAGATACTTAGGCAGAGAGGAGACTATGATGAGATCAAAGCCACCTCTCCAGACTCTCAGCTCCTATCTTATCCTTGTTTACTCTCAAGAGGAAGCTGGAAAAGAGCCAACAGGGTACAAGGAGTCAAATATTGTTCCTGTGGCTATGAAATACTCCGATTCTGCCTGGTTGGTTCGTTTTGTTTTTTTCTGGTCCACAAAGAACAGTTTGATGCCCTAGCCGAGCTGAGAATCTTTCTTTCTTACCCACAACCAATTTGGCGAATGGTCTCCGAGACATGGTGAACCATCAGCTTTGGGCTCCCCGGCATCTCTAAGCAACTTAACCGAGCACCTCTGTCTGCACAGGGATGCTGTGGTGACAGGTCACTTTCCTCCAGCCCAGCCATGCAGTTGTCAAATGTCCCCATCAGAGGCTTCATCAAGAGTAGAATGGCTGGAGGTTGAAAACAGAAACTGTTCTCTAAGTAGTTTGGATCTTGGGAGAGTTGAAGCTAGGAAAAATCAGAGACAAAAGCAATTGGTGGACAGTTTGACTGAAAAGATGTGTGTGAAAAAAAAAAAAAAAAGGCCCCACCTTTATTCACCAGAACATCAATTACTTGTTTTTAAAAACTAGCTTTTTGTTGATGTGTCTGGGGTTATTGACATTACCTGTTAGGCACTGTGTCAGGTACATGAAGTCAGATGTGTATCGCTGAGGTGGGTTGAATCATCAATTTTCAGTTCTATGTGATGCTTGCCTTTTGAGTAATACGTTCTAAGCCGTTTCCAAGCTGTGAAAGTCTTCATTCCGTATTTTAACGCCAGGTATTAAAGCATTCAATGCAACTGACACTGTTCCGTTTGCCTGACTTCCAGATGCAGACTATGGTACAAATGAATGTTTCTCGGAGCTGAATTCCAAAAGTGACATATCTGGAAGCTGCGGTATCACTCCCACAGGGTACAAGGAATGCGCACCTAAGTACGCCTTAGGAAATGGGACCAGACTCTGTCACTTTACACTTGAAAATGTCACCAGTCACTTTCACACGGAAGCAAACTAGCACCTGACCATGAAGCCTGACATATTTAATCCAGTGATAGATGTCAGAGGTGCGGAAAGAGGCCCCATGTCATTTCCAACACACCCGGGCTGTTGTCCGGGTTGAGCTACTTTGGCCTGAATTTTTGGCCTGTCTTTTGCCACCCAGGGTTTTATTTCAACAAAGGTGCACTCGTCACCCATAAGTATTCAGTTTTTAAAAATCTGTATGCTGTCTCCTTAATTTTACAAAGAATGAGCAATCCTGGCTTGGGGAAATGGTTCAGTGGGTGAAGTGCTTCCGGCTTAGCCATAGGGATCTGAATTCAGATCCCTAGGCCCCACATAAAAGCCAGATGTGCTGGCATACTTTGTTAACCCTGCTATGGAGAACAGTGGCAGGTGACCCCACGGACTCCTGACCAGTCAGTCTAGCTGAAATGGTGAGCTCTGGGTTCACTGGGTGCCCCTGTCTTAAAAAATAGGTGGCGAGGGATAGAAAGGCACCTGTCATTGACCTACAGTCTCGATACACATGCACACAAGCCAGTAGACCCTCATGTACCATGCACAAAAGCTTATAACACACACACACACACACACACACACACACACACACAGTGGATTTTCCTTTCTGTTTATCTGTTTTACATGTACGGATGTTTGCCTGACCACATGTCTGTGCGCCACTTGCATGCTTGATGCCTGAGGAGGCAAGAAGAAGGTGTCCCAGCCCCTATAGCAGGGGTATACTATACAAGGGATATACTATAGATGGGGCAAATATGATAATGAAAACCCTGTAAGGCTGTGACCCAGGGTGCCCCGGTCCTTAAACACATGGCGTTTCTGACATACGGTGACAGATGAGAGTGAGCTGTAGACATACCTCAAGGCTACCTCAAGCACCTGAGTTTTGGCTCCCTAGAGATCTCTCCTAGAATCTGGGCTTGTGTTGGAGGCTCTTTGCAAGTGTTCTAGGAGAAGAGCTTTGCTGTAAAAGTGGATGTTTTCAGGAAGCTGTGTGTTTCAATAGATACACGAAGAAGATGAAAGTGTTAAGGGGAAGGCCGTGTGTGCAGAAAAGCGATGGTCTGTCACACTAGCTGCGGGATGGGGTGATTGCTGAGTGTGTGGCCTAGTCAGTATGTATGGGTTGTGTGTGTGTGTGTGTGTGCGCGCGCTCGTGTGTGCGTGCATACACATATGCATGTGTGTGTGCAGTATACGATTTGGTGAAGGTGCCAGTATTCTGTCTCCATCTTTTGTGGTTACAGACATCTGCTCTGTAGACCCATGTCTCACTGGGCCCTCTAGCACAGTTGTGCTTCTCCCTGAAGAACTTCACCTGGATGGTTTGGGTGACTCCCTTCGGCTCTTATCATCTGTCGCCTCACTGAGGCTGCCAGTCTCAGTGTTACACGCTGAGGGAAAGAAAGGCATCCAGGTTACTGTTTCTCATGGCCAGTCCTCCCAGTCTAAAAGAATAAATAACCCTTAGCTAAAGAAGGGACCAGCAGCATGCCTAGAGACATAACATCTCAGGTTATTTTTCTGGGTCTGCATTCTTCTTGTGATAAGTGTGCATCTGTCTACCCAGTCCTATCATACACAGACGTTAGCTAGTCCAGAGACAAAGAGATGGGAGAAAATGAGCTTCTATGATGAGGAGCTAGCTGCCTGGAAGGTGGAAGGAGATGGTTTTCAAGGTCCATCTTGCCAGGAAGTTGCCTAGAAAGCCGTTTATACAGGAGATGACCTTCCACATTGGCAAGTAGTGTCTTTGTGTGTCAAGCAGGGAGAAGGCTTACTACTTTCCCCCGTTGACCAGACCATCCCAGAGTTTCCTGGTCTACATTCTCTCTTTGTCTGACCATCAGTCCTCATTTTTATTACTGTTCTGTAGCTAATGTCTCTTTATTGTCTGGTTGTGTTTATGCTTTTGGTTCTTTTCTATGTTTTTCTGCACTAGCATTTACGGTGTGTATGGTTCGATTATTTTATTTTAATAAAATGCGTGGTGTACTATGTTCTTTGAATATGGATTTCAATATCTTATCCGTTGTTAAACCAAAAAAGGAAACCCAGTGGAGCTGGTGACAAGGCCAATTGCTCATTTTTAAAAGTTCAAATAAGCTGGGATTTGATTGTGATTACGGACCAAATACTGGTGAAAAAAATCACCAACAGTAATCCAGCTAACGGAGGAGTTCATAATTAAGCAGTTCATTATTGTTAGCAATTGAGGAAGGACTCTGCGTGTGTTATCCAAAACTAATTGCCTTTATCTTATTTGCCAACTCCAATGTTTAAATCTATTTGTTTTTTGAAATTATATTCAAATATTTCTTTATTAAAATAATGACTTACATTTATTTGTAAATTATAGTGACCGGATGTGTGGGAAATTAATATGTAAATACCAAAGTGAAAATATACTTAAAATGAAGTCTGCCACTGTTATTTATGCCAATATAAATGGGCACATCTGCATTTCCCTGGAATATCCCAAAGGTCATAATGAGAGTCAGAAGATGTGGGTGAGAGATGGAACCGTCTGTGGGTCAAAGAAGGTAGGCTACCTCCTTTCCCCTAGCTCCCCAGTATCCTGTCTCCTGACCTCCTTTCCCAGTGACTCCCAGTGTAGTATATTGTGTCTTTATTGGTACATATACCACCTAGTAATGCATTCTCTCAAAATGTAAGTGTGCAACCCAACATAGAAGTTTGGAAAAAATAAATTTCAAAGAGTAAAATAGAATAAAGCCATTGACATTGCATGGCCGCTGCTGCTGTGACTATCTCATTGGCTGCTTTATACTTTTTGTGGAAGTCACACAAATCCTCAGAAGAAACAATCTCAGGGTTCACCCATTGCATTTTGTTACATTATCAGAATGTTGCAGAGAGAGAGGGTGCGCCTTCTGATGTGGTGAATTACCTTTTGATGTAATTATTCTTAATGGTGAAAATTAAATAGATCACAGAGTAAGGCAAAAACAATTATATTCAAAAATTTCTGTATTAAAATAATGGCTTACATGTATTTGAAATGGTTGGTTTTAACAATCAACTTGCTACCTGGGAAGAGAGTCTCAACTGAGGGATTATCTAGACCAGGTTGGTCCAAGGGCATCTGTGGGGCTTAGGGGGGCGGGATAAGACACAGCATAAGCTTTTAGATTTAGGAGGTTCAAAAAAGCATCTTTTCCATAAAGAAAAGGGCTTTGGTATCAGGTAAATGAAGTTGTAATTTTAAGACAGAATAAGTCTAAGTGATTAATATGTTAATTCTTGGCCTGCTATAAGATTATACAAGTCATGTAATAAGCGTGATTTCTAGATATGAAAAAAACAAATAGCTCAACAAAGCAATGATGTGTAGTTTGATTGTTAATTGATGTAGGAAGGCACAGACCCTTGTGGACAGCACCATTCCCTAGCAAGGGATCCTGAATATTATAATAGAGGAGAAACCTAGCTGAGAGTAGAGAAGCAATTAAGGAAGTGGGCCTGCATGGATTCATTTCTCTCTCCTTTGAGTATGGATGGGATACGAATAGCTGCTTGAGTTCCTGCCCTCAGTGATAGATCATAACAAGCAAATGTGAGCCTGACAAGATCTCCCTCTCCTGGGTTGTTTCTGGTCAAGGCATTTTATTATGATCAACAAC
>JAPYYD010004918.1:0-12642 GCA_028551405.1 Uromys caudimaculatus | reverse complement strand
CCCCAAAACATGGTCAGGTTGTCACAGGAATACCCCACTTCGCTGGTACCAATTTGTCTTAGTCATGATTTCTATTCCTGCACAAACATCATGACCAAGATGCAAGTTGGGGAGGAAAGGGTTTATTGAGCTTACACTTCCATGCTGCTGTTCATCACAAAAGGAAGTCAGGACTGGAACTAAAGCAGGTCAAGGAGCAGGAGCTGATGCAGAGGCCATGGAGGAATACTGCTTACTGGCTTGCTTCCCCTGGCTTGCTCAGCCTGCTTTCTTATAGAACCCAAGACTACCAGCCCACAGATGGTACCACTCACAAGGGGCCCTCCCCCCTTGATCACTAATTGAGAAAACGCCTTACCTCTGGATCTCATGGAGGCATTTTCTCAACTGAAACTCCGTTCTCTGTGATAACTTCAGCTTGTGTCAAGTTGACACATAAAACTAGCCAGTACAGAGGTCATACCTTAAATAAAATGACTGAGAAAAGACATTGTATAACTATGAGCAGACCATGCCTCCCAAATTCCAGACAAAGTAAAGATATGGAGAAGTATCTATGCATTAAAGACCTAAATCCAATTATTAATTGATGACAAAAATGCCCTTAATTTACAGTTCATAATAATACTTTCAGAGAATTTTCTTTAATTAAATTTTAGTTTTTACTTATTCACTTTACATCTCACTCACTGTCCCCTCCTGGTCACACACTGCAGCAATCCTTTCCCCATCTCCTTCTCCTCTGAGTGGCTTGGGGACACCCTGCCCCACCCTAACATTTAAAATCTCTGTGGACTTTGTTCTTTTACAAATACTAAGATACAAAAAAGTTTCATTTCGATTAACAATAATATTTATTTTATGTGTATGGTTGTTTTGCCTGAATGTGTGTCTGTGCACCACATGGATACCTGGTACCCTTGGGGACCAGAAGAACAGAAGAAGGCATCAGAGTCCCTGGGATTGGAGTTACTGAAGGTTGTATGTCTAGAAATGAACATCCAAATATCCAGTGCTCTTAACGACAGTACCATCTCTCCAACCCTGATATCTCTCTCTCTCTCTCTCTCTCTCTCTCTCTCTCTCTCTCTCTCTCTCTCTCTCTTTCTGTTTTATAAATTTTTTTCTTTAATTCATGGCCAGTACTTTGTAATAAATTTACAGATGCAGTCCTGTTATGACTCTTGTCTAAAATTATTCATAATCTATTATCTACAGTTTGTGTTTGTTGATATGAGAAAAGATCTTCAAATCAACCAAAGGATTTTAGAATTTTTACATAGTTACCCTGCAGCCATTTTACTTGTTCAAACAACAAACAACTGAAGAGTAATTTTATGAAATTTTTGTAACCCACTTTTATCATTTTTTGAACCACATTCAACTTAGCTTTCCGGAATTAAAAAAAAATCTCTCTTTTTCAAATTTATGTAAATTATTAGTGAGATAATATTTACTTACATTAAAAACAGCTACAAACAGGATAAGGGAGAGGTAACTGAGAGGTGAAATAAAACAGCTTACTGGTACAAGAAGAATGTTTCTATGCACAGAGAGGCTTCCCACTGGGTAGTAATATTCAGCTCTCTGTGGGCATCCTAGTTGTGTCCCAGGAAGAAAAGTAGAGAAACTATTGATGTATTTAGTCTCTTAGCTTCAACCAAGTTGGTTAAAAATCTCTAAGGTTTCTCAGATCCTTCATCCCAGAAGCAGCAAAGAGAAGATTTAATGTCAATGTGATTAATGCACAGATATAATCTAGAAACACTTCTTGTTGTGCTTTTAACATACAAAATGATTTATTTACCTAAATAAAAAAAGAGCAGAGTGAAAAATGAATGGGAAGTCATCATGTTATATCCTACAGAGAAGCAAACTAGGAGTACTAACTTCTACATTCTTAACCCAGAAAAAAAGGCTTGTTTGCTCTGATGTAGTCATGCTAATTGTGAAAAAGAGCTCATATAAGCACTGACAGTTTGTGTTGTAGATGCAATCTAAATGAACTGTATGATTTCAAAGACCAACGGGTTTACTTCTATTGTCTGAGTGGTACAATGATGTGAGTCACGGTGTTCTTTTAATAAAATGTGCTTTAAGGATATGGGTTGAGGCACCATGCGGGGGAATTGGAGGGAGTGAAGCTGATCCATAGATACACTATATACTATATCCATGTATAAAGTTACCAACGGATATATTGTAAAAATACAATCCTTATGTGGGGGAAGGTTCAATTTCAAATATACTGTCTTTCAATTGGAAGGTTAAAAACAAGCACAGCATTCATTACTAGCATTGAAAATAGGTGAGTGGAGTTAGGTGTTCCTAATATATAGAGCAGATATAAGCTATAATGACAAAATATAAATATCCAAGAAAACAAACAAGAGTTATTATATAAGAATAAATAATGACCAATAAGTATGGGTGGAAATACAAATAAAGAAGGGAAATTGTATAGCGCATGTTTTTAAAGATGAGGATGGAAAAGTGAGTAAAGGAAGCATTTTATCCCAGGAAAAATTCATTCCTTGAATTAAAATGAAATAATGAATTAGGGAAAGGCTGGAAGAAGCTGAGGAGGAGTGTGACCCCAATAGGAAGACCAGCAGTCTCAACTAACCTGTACCCCTGATCTCGCACACACTGTGTCATCAACCAGGCAGCATACTCTAACTGGTCTGAGGCCCCTGACATGTATACATCAGAGGACTGCCTGGTCTGACCTCAGTGAGAGAAATGAGGATCCACGGGGTGGGGAGGCCAGGCAGGGAGAGGGGGACATCCTCTAGGAGACAGGAGGGAGGAAGACTGACACGAGGAAGTTTTGAGGGAGGACCAGAAGGGGGCAACAAATAGATTGTAAAAAGAATTGTGTGTGTGTGTGTGTGTGTGTGTGTGTGTGTGTGTGTGTGTGTGTGTGAAAGTTTTAGGATTAAATGTCTATAAGTGATTTCAGGATCCCCCTGTTGGGAGGGTATGACGTTGTTCAATAGCAAACCCTTATGTTGATACGAAGGGTACAGGGTATTGTTCACTGACAATCAGTGTTTGGCATTACCATTGAACAAGAACCATTGTTTCTCATTGTTCAGTGTCTCCATGATACACAGGAGTCTGGCAAGATGCACGTTCCTAAATGATATTCATATCTTTTCTTCTACAAACCCGATCTGTTACAGCAACCTCCTATAATTCTGTGATAACTATCCAAGTTAAGGCACACAATAGTATTTTGGTTATTTTATTTATAAGTCTGTATTATTCTTTCCACTTACTTATTTACCACACTCCTGCAACTAATTTGGGTGGTAGAATTATCTTAAAACATATGCAAAAGATACATATAGTCATATGTATATACAGTATATGTACATATGTAAATCTGGCATGGTACATTTTTGTTAATCATGCTTGCTTAACTGTGATTGTCTTTAACTGTCAATTTCATTATTATTTAGAGCCTAATAATGAAGCTTATGTGTTATGCCAATGGAGGCTGAAGATATTCTGTAATCATTGCCCACATTCTGTTTGATTTTATGTAATATGTGGTATATTTTAAAATATGTCTTTCAAGGTCTCCACATCTATCTTAAATTCTGTATATTGTTTATCTACTGTTTGGAGAGAGAGAGAGAGAGAGAGAGAGAGAGAGAGAGAGAGAGAGAGAGAGACTGTTTTTTCTTCTGACTTGACCCAGGCACAAAAGAATCACTAACTGTTGAGGGAACAAGGTATCCCAGGAGATTGGTAATGAGATACAGAGCCTTTAACCTCTTGGTCACTAGTTCAAATCTGCCCCAGGTCAAGAGTGACAGAAAGTCATTACCAACTGAGGGTAGTTCAATAAGCTATGTGAAAAGAATATGTGATTTGGGTACCTGGCAGAGAAATCCAGGCACTAACCTTTCTATAGACTCACGATATAATGGTGACTGAGGTTTTACTTTAAAAGGAAAGACGTCTGGTCATTTCAAAGTATTTTATCTTCTCTCTCTGACCTGAGCCTCGGTTCATGTTGGTTTGTGAAATGGTGTGAGTTGTCCCGTCAGTCTGAATCTTTATCCATTGCTGTTGCTAATTTGATAAAATGCAACAATATTAAATTGATGTTTTAAAAACTTACTCCATTCTCAGATGAAAGTTTAATTAAAATTGAAGTTTATATCCTTCATGTCTCCTGCTTCTTCAATGCTCTCCAAAAGAGTTTTTTCTCAAATCGTTTATTAATTTCATTGACCTGTGTGCCAGTGACTGAGCATTTAGAGAAGCCTGTTCAATCTTCCATTGAGAAATAGTTAACAAGTAAGACCAGGCAAGCATAAAGATACTTTGAAGGTAGAGAATTTGAAACAGAGTACAGAAAACAAAGTTCATCCCCAGGGCCACCTCATTGAATTAGTTGCATTTATAATAATAAGAAATCTTCCCATTTTGTTCATTTTTAATATTAAATATTCTACAAAGCTTTCCTCCCTCTTTGAAACACCTTTAGCAGTCATATTTTTCAACCCTTCTGATTGCTGTATCTATCATAGGAAATATAAACATATGTCTGAAATATTTATAAGATAGTAGCACTTAAAATAATAACTTTAGGTCTGTGTCAAGCTCATTGTGTTTCACAATGAATATATAGTGTTGGATTGTAAGAATTTTAAAACTATGGCAACAATGCTTATGAAAGAAAATTTCGTAAAGAATAGTATTAACTGAGCCTTGTGCTAATACTCTGGATGAGGATGAACAGGCAGCAAAGCATAATAGCCCTGGATTTTAAATCAACTTTGAAAGAACATACTTATATGTTGCTGTTCTTCCACCTTCCATAGCAGACTTCTTCCTAACTTAAATAAAGTAGACTTTCTTATCATTATCATTGCTTAAAATATAACTTTAAAACCATATCTTCAAAGGCATTCTTTTGCCCTGACTTACACCAGTGGTTTCTATAATATCTGAAGAACTATGATTTGAGAATTAGAAATTTAAATTGCACAAGCTTACTATTAGAGTATTTCCGTTACCCTTTGCAGGTTTTGAGGCAGCTTATTCGACCTTACAGTCTCACCAGGAAGCTAATGGGAAAGCCTTGCAGCAATCTTCACAGGAAAGTTTCCAAATGTCAAGTGTCATCTTTCCAGCTGTTAGATGAATGGCTAGCCAAGAGGCATTTATTTGGGTGTGCAGCCCCTGTGAAATCTGGGTGAGGGAGGAGAAAAGGCTATAATTTGGTGGTTAGTTTACCAGCACTGGTACAGTTGCAAATCTTCTAGCCAGAACAAGGACTTTATCTTATCACATATTGATTGACAGCTGGCTGCAGTTCTTTCGTACTTAAAGAAAAAGAATGCCATAAACCAAGGCACTATTAACATGCCACACTAATTTCTGAATCCTCTACTGCTGCAGATAAAAGCAGGATCATCAACCAAGCTGCTTTCTTCCCTAAACCCTTCCCAACTGAGAAGAGGTAACGTTTTTTAACATGACAGCTGTATTAAAAATCTTGAGACATTGAAAAAGTGCCCTTCCATTAAAGATATATTGTATACACTCTAATTCTCATGTTAAGAGAAGATCGATATAAATCACTGGACACTGGCAGGTGAGAAAACAATGAATATCAGTAAAAAAGAGAGTTTTATGTCATAATGGATTTTATTAGAGATTGTATTAGGCAGAAAGAGAGAGAGAGAGAAAGAGAGAGAGCAAGAGAGAGAGAGAGAGAGAGAGAGAGAGAGAGAGAGAGAGAGGAAAATTAAAGTATATCATGGATAAATGTTGTTTCCATACTATGCTTTTCAACATCACTGGTATAGGGCTGTTGAGATGACTTCAGCCCATTATCATGAGAAACTGAAAAATTTTTAATACTTTATCGTATAAATGCATGGGGTTTCTCTTTCTTTCTTTCTTTCTTTCTTTCCTTCTTTTAGCAGTAACTAAAGTCAAACCTTAAAGTAAGTAAAGTCAAACTTGCTCATCATTATTGAGAAACAGTTTATTTCAGCTGCTCATAACTAAATATGCAACAAACTCTACAGTTCTGGGTATACCATTAACCTCTTTGTTAGTCTGTTTGGCCTGATCTGTAGTGTGTTCCTAGCTAACATTTTAAAATAACTATTTTCATCAATGATTTGACATATACTCCTCTCTGTTGATTATTCCTCTTTATAATAATATATAACTTTATATGCAAAGAGATGATTTTAAAAAATAATATCTAGGTGTTGTAAAAGGAAAGCATGGGGAAAAATGAGGAATGGATCTGAATTTAATGGAGCTATCAAAACAGAGCTATATGGTTGGTTACAGAGAAAGAAAGTACCATGACTAATAAGCAATTTTAATGCCTTTTATTGGTTTTGTGTAGGGTTCCAAACTTTTATTAAATGGCAGAGTTTGACCTGAAAAGTAATTTAAAATGAAATTGTCTCTATAAAAACGAACTATTTCCTTACCAATACAGGAATAGATTGCTACTTCAGACAGAGATAACTCAAAACTAGAATGGGCAGAAAAAAATAGATCTGAAAAATCTGATCCTTGCCATGTAAGACCCTACCTAGCTTCAGTGTGTCTTGGAAAAGTAGAAACATAGATACTGCAGAGCCACTGGGTCTTAATGGGCCATAAACACTACTGATCCCAAATGCATAATATCTGTTCCCTAGGCTGTGTGGGATTAGACAGGCACAATGAAGCTGAGTAGAGCAGCTCATTAGAGTGCTGTGCAAATTTCAAGCCCAAAGATGCGAAACTGGGAGTTTGGAACAAAGCTGTATCAATTTCCCTGTGCTCAGCAACCTAGTAAAATTTAGTCTGAAGCTATGAAAGAACAGGTCAAAAAGAAATAGATGGCATGACAGAAGCCTGGAAGTCATAAGACCTACTTTGATTCCTGTGGTAAATGCTCACCGTTTCAATTTTGAGACCTATGGAAAAAACACTGCTTTAATTTGTTTTTGTTTGTTTATTTGTTTTTTTTTATAGCTATGAGACTGAGATGGAATTGTTGGCTCAAACCCCTTACTTTTTAAATCACTGATAATGTTACCTCAAGCCTTCATAATTCATCTAGAGGATGTAAAACTTCATTTCATGTGGTTCTGAAACCCAAATGGAATACATTGCAATTGTACCATCTGGTTTAGTAAACATATTTCTATTATTTTACCAATGTAGCATTCGTATTATATTTAAAGTTCTCTCTAATCATGAATTACATGTTTAAATTTTTTAAAAAATCTTCTTAATTTGTTTGAGGCAAAATAGGTCCTGAAAATAATTGAGTATGATATGTATTAGACAAGCAACTGTGAATGCCTGCACCTAAGCCTCTGTGGGTAGCACAAATGGCATTCAGTGTGTTATGAAAACAAAAAGAAATGATGACATAAAGTTGAGAAGCAGGTGAAGGTTTATCTACATAGAGTTAGGAAGACAATGGGGTGAATATGATCAAAATGTGTTTATTGTATATAACTCCCAAAGCATTAATAAAAATAAGATATTTCAAAACAGATCTTTTCAGAAACCTGAGGCACAGATTGTAGAGTAAATGCAAGTATAATAAGAGACAACAAAACTCATCACAACAAAGTTGAACAAGGCAAACCAACCAAAGGAGAAGAGTCTAAGGGAAGGAACAAGAATCAGAGACCCACTCCACACTTGTTCCCATACTCAGGAGTCCCCTAAAAACACTAAACTTAAGGCCATGTGTATACATAGAGGACATGGTGCAAACAAGCAAAGCATGTAACAGGCCCTGTGCTTACTGATGCAATGAAAAGAGAAAAAAAGAAAAATAAGATGAAATAATACTAGGTGATGAGGATACTGTGGCTAACCCAAGCTATTCAGCACTTGGGCTTACTGCTAATTTTAATACCCACTTGTCTCTTCTTTTCTTACTGAGCTCTATCTGAGCAAGTGGAGGGCCTGGGACAAAGTCTCTGTCTGCAGAGAATTCTGCTCTGGATTTAAGTATTGCTTTGTTGTTGTTGTTTTATTTTATTTTTATTTTTATTTATTCATTAAGCCAGTTCTAAGATGTTCTATTTCATTCTATCCTATTTCATTCTAGATCACTTTGCATGTACCACATCTACTATACCAATTCCAGAGTGGGTACTTCAATCCTATACTATAGTCAGAATATTCTGAGAAATACCCCTGGGGGCTGTAGTGTATTCATGTAGACAACATAGCAGAGGTCTTTAGCTTACTTCTAAAAACATGCCAGTCTCTATATGCTCAATAATATCTCAGCAGAGCAGGGTTCACTTCCCATATGCTGTAGGCACTGTGTGCTGGGGAATATCCGAGCACCATATAGTTCATACCACATTTCTGTCTGTTTTTCTGTGTAATAGCCAAGTTGGATTTGGTGGTTTGTTTGTATAAGGCTTGTCATAAATACCCTCATAGAAAATATGGTTGATGTGTTTGCCAGTCTTTTAGATTGTGATGACAAAGTAATAAGGAAACTTCCTGTGCATGTTATGTAACCCTTGGGTGATGAGTGCCATTGAGGAGTGCTGCCAAAGCTGGCCCTCGAGGGTGAGATACATTAACATGAAAAGAGAGGGAACAAGCATGCTAATGTTTCCGATTTTCTTCTCATTTATTCTTACGATTGATTATCCTCTCTCTGTGTGTCTCCACCCCTACTGTAAGGAAGACTTCCTCTTGATGCAATAATTTCACTTGCTCCTCTATTCTTCTTTGCCTTTTTCAGAAATCATGTCTGGCGATGCAAGGGTTAATAGTTTTTCACCCAAAAGCAAGTATCAGCTGCTGTGTTGTTGACTTATAGTTCGGAGCTGTTTTATTTCAAGTCTCAATATTTAACATTACTGCCGTTGCCTTTCTTAAATGTCAGCTTCTTTTATTTTCCTTCATCACTCTTCCTTGATCACACTGACTCCTTTGTGTGACATGGATTTGCTGTCAGGTGCCACCCTAGGCCGGTCCCCAGGTTTTTCTGACTCTAGTCATTGACATCTTGTCAGCAGTGTCACCTACTTTGCCCCTCGGCCTCTGAATATGGCAACTGTTACCTTCTTGATTGACATTTTTGAAAAACTGTCAACATGTTTTCATTATTTGGGGAAGATCTCAAACTCAAAGCCCTCTCTTACAGTTAATTCTGTATTTCAGTCTTTGAACAGGTCTCTTGGCTTGAATGCAATACACTCTATGAGGAACACTTTGCAGGGTATTATTTTAACATTGTATCATAGTTACTAGAAAGGAATTAGAAGCCAATGTTATGGTTGTAATTCAGCTAATATTTTAAACAACAAGTCATTTACTTGAATCACAAGGAAAGTATGCTGAAAAATGTTATAATTGTTATTCCTATGTACGTCCATTTCTGGCACTGGCTTGGTTGGTTATTTATTAATGAGGCATTTTGTAACCCCCTAAAGCAGAAACTTCTTTTGTCTTTAGAAACACTTGTTCCTAATCAACATTCTCTGTTTCTATTTCTATTCATTTTAGGACAAGCCACTTAAGTAGAATGCAACAAGCAGCTCACATATACTGGTATCCTCTTCCTTGTGAATCTCTTCCCATCCCTTCCTATCATACTGTGAAGGAAGCAGAAGAACTAAGAGTTTAGGTCAATTTTGGCAGCATAGGAAGTTGGAAACTATCCTATACCATTAGCAAAACCCTGTTCCAAAGTAAGTGAATTTTTAAAATGTGCAAAGAAAACTGGAGTTTAGTAGGGAGTGATACCAACAAGATTTGTTGAATGGCTTCAGTAAGATGGGAATAACGGAGTAGGAAGTCCAAATACTAGTCTACTTACCAAACTGAGGATTTTTCATTATTCATAGTTATAAATTCCATTGTGAAAATCACTGAAATTTGAAGCTCAGTAGAGCACAAAACTTGAGAAAATCCAGGTTAAAAAAGAATGAAAAAATTAATTTCTCCATGCAGTCCCCTCTCTGGGATGGCCTTCAGGACAAATTCAAGCCACAATCTACCCAGTGGGGAAAAAACCAGTTCACCTTTCCATCACCTAATAAGCAAATAGGTAAAGATAAACCTTTAAAATCAGCAAGGAGCAAGAGGAAGAGATAGCAGTAAATACAGTATAAGACTCAGCAGTTTATACAACCTAACCCACTGGCCTCACTCTATCAAAGCAGCCATGGGAGAGCCAAACAATGAGCCATGCTAACTGTGTATCTCAGTAAGAACCTTTGTTCTTCCCTGCAATCAATGAACTAGACTTATCAAACTGAACTGTCCTGCCAGAAGCTCTATCTAAATATATGAATGTGCCCTCCCAGGAATCTCTAGCAACCTCAAGAATCAAGATTAAAATCAAACTGCCTAATGAGCTTAGCAGCTGACCCCACATGTAAACTCTGTGGGCTAGTCTAAATATAATTTGAATCTGGATGAATGGTGAAACCTTTTCATCAGAAAATCAATTTATAAATGCCAAAAGAAGTTGCTGCTGTTTCAAATGTGCACATGAGAATACCCAGATGGTGAAGAATCAGAAAAACAGTATTGGCAAATAAAAGCATTGGATTTCCTATAACTAACCCCAAATAAATCTCTGAAATATCAGCAAAAATTTCAAAATAATATTTTAAAAGAAAACTAATCTACTACTGATAGACACAGATAGACAAATCATAACAGGAAAAACATGCATGAACAAAATGAAACATTCTACATGGCAGTTTAATCCAACAAAAGTCCTAGAAATGAAAAATAACATGACTGCCCTGAAAAATATAAAGCTTCAAGACTATGGTCAATCAAACAGAAGAGTCAATAGTTCCAGAGACAATCATTAAGAATTATCTATTCAAACTAGAAGATACATAATTAATGAAGATGAAAAGGTTCTCTAAGAGTTATGGTCTTTCAACAAGATAAATAATGTATTCTTATAAGCATTCTAGAAAGGAGAGAGAGAGAAAGACAGTAGGAAAAAGTCGCTAATAAGAAATGAGATTGGCAAGATGTCTCAGTCAGTGAAGGCATTTGCTTCCAAGACTGAAGATCTAAGTTTGATCCCTAGAATTCACATAGTGGAAAAAAATCAGTTTCCTGACCTCTAT
The DNA here is from genome assembly GCA_028551405.1 of Uromys caudimaculatus. Taxonomy (NCBI): domain Eukaryota; kingdom Metazoa; phylum Chordata; class Mammalia; order Rodentia; family Muridae; genus Uromys; species Uromys caudimaculatus. Next base: position 1,531 of record JAPYYD010004918.1, on the reverse strand, counting down.
ATGTGTTCCATGACATGTATGTGCACCTGTATGTATGTTCATGTGTACATGCGAGCATACACATACACATATTCACATATACAAACCCAATAATAATAGTAATAATAATAGATGTAATAGTCAGCAAATACAATAATACAGTGACTTATTACTAAGTTAATTAACCTCAGACAATGAGATAATTTTGACAACAAAAGAGAATATTGACTTGTCACATGAGTTCACTCTCCTAAGACTGTCAGCATGGTTATCAAGAGAAATTTTGTAAGTTAGGAGAGAGTGGAATGGAATAATCACAGTACTGAAATAAAACTGTCAATAAAGAATTTTGTACCTGGAAATATTGCCTTCCAAAAATAAAAGAAATTAAGACACTCCAAGGTATACAAAAATTGAGAGAGTTTGTCACTATTATACTTATTAATAAGAAGTACAAAGTTCTTGGATATAAAAAAATAAGCTGTATGAAAATATAAATATCACTGGTAAATATAAATGTACAGAAAACAGAATAGTGTAATACTACATTGATGCTATCTAATCTATTTTACTTAAAGCACAAGTGGTATAAGACCAAAGTACTAAGTATAATTATATTCTGGAACATGTTAATGTTACCTGGAAAGGGGAAAATATTTGAAATGTAAATAAAGTATATAAAAAAAGAAGTACAATAATATGAAGAGTAATAAACCAAATATGTAGACCTTTTGTATGCAACTGATCTTAACTTGTTATCTGTTCCAAACATATTGTTTTAATGAAAGTCTTATAACAAAAGAATAAAAAAAATGTAAAAAGTGTGGTAAATATAAAACTGAAAATGTAAAGGAAACAAAATTATCACTGCAAAAACAAAGAAAGAAATCAAACTAAGAATAAAGCAAGGTGAAAAGAAAGTTCTAAGTGATCATAAAATCATAGAAAACAATTAGTAAAATGATTATAGCAGCTTCTTCCTCGTTACTTTAATGTCAATATTTACTTTAAATGAAAACAGATTGATATTATCAGTCAAATGACATAGAGTAGTTGAATTATAAAAGAACTCAACTACATACTGCTTACAAGAAACTCACCTTTGAATTAAAGATGCATAATTGAGATGAAGTATGAGCATGTGACACATACATGTAATAATAGCAGAATTTGTGAAAGTGAGATAGGAAGGACTGCTTTTGAGGGCAGCCTGATTTACAAGAACCTACCTCAAAAATTCAACCTAAAGAAAACAAACAACTGATTCACAAGGATAGAACAGTATTTTTGTGCAAAGAATGACTAAAAAACTATATTTGTGCTCATTTTAAGCAAAATACATGTTTGTTTGTTTGTTTGTTTGTTTGTTTGTTTGTTTGTTTTGGTTTTTTGAGACAGAGTTTCTCTGTGTAGCCCTGGCTATCCTGGAACTCACTCTGTAGACCAGGCTGGCCTCAAACTCAGAAATCCACCTGCCTCTGCCTCCTAAGTGCTGGGATTAAAGGTGTGCACCACCATTGCCAAGCCCATCAAAATACATGTTTAATAAGTA
>JAPYYD010004917.1:0-12644 GCA_028551405.1 Uromys caudimaculatus | reverse complement strand
GTGGTATAGGAATATTACCTTTCTTACTAACATTTTAGAATCTTTGTAGGGATTTTGCCGTTTGTAGATTTTGTTTTTCAGGAATGGTCACAGTCCATCAACATCTGGCATCGCCTCAAATTACAGCCGCCTGGCTTCCAATTTCTTGACCTGGAGACTCAGATTAATATTCCAACAGCTGTCTCCCCCCATAAGACAATGGATTCATTCCCAGGCCTTGGTGTGAGTACCTTAAAGGGCTCACAGTCAGTCTTATAAAGGATTGTTGAGAGGTATTCCTCAAGGACGGGCAACTTCCCAATTGCATTGATCGACCTAAGGCAGAGGGTCCTGAGAATGACAGGACTACTCAAAGACGGGTAAGATGATGACAAGATGGGACGACCTAAGACAGAGGGTACCTGAAAGAATGATAACAATGCCTTTCACTGATGCCTGCGCCATTGTTCTAACCAGTCAAGGGGCTTCGACAGTGTTTGTGAGCCGATTGGCCTCATTTCTATACAGATAAGGGGGAGATGTTGGGAGCCGCCATCCCCCAGATGCTGAGATCTCTATAGGTCATGAGAAAATGAAGCCAAGAAGAACTGGAAAATAGACCATACAGTTTAGACCATACAATTCCAGAAACTGGAAAATATTATGACTGTTTCAAGAGCTGAATATGAAACCACAAAGATCAAGGATAACCTGTTGTCGTAAAAGAACATCTGAGTCACTGTGACTGTTGGCTGTGCCCACCCCCTCCCCATTACCTCACACCCCCTGTTTCTCCCCGCCTCTGATTTTCCCCCTTTTTGAGTAATGTATAAAAGTAGATGAGTTTTGAAAATTAAACGAGACCTTGACAAAGAGCTTGCTTGGTCTCGTTCTTCCCTCTCTCGCCCTTCTCTCCCACAGGTTTTGGGGTCTCCTCGGGTATCCCTCCAATAACTAGTCCCGCGGGTCAGGGCACATTTACAGAAGGAGATTATAATTATGCTTTAATGGGAAATTTCAAATCCTGCTAAGGTATGAGAGTATTCAGTCTCTGTCCTATACATAAAAATAATATTTGCCTTTATAGCAATGTGCATATAAAAAACTTATGAATATATCCTGAAGGGAACATATCTTAGAAAGAATAGCACATCAACTTTTAGTGCAGTACTATCTATAAAAACTAAATCATGGAAATATAACACATGTCTGTCTGTAGATGACTGTATAAGGAAGGCATGCTTTTACATGAAGCATAAGAGACGGATTTCAGTGAAAATTATAAGAAAATTGCATCCCATTAAGGACTATCAAAACAACTGTGTATAGTAGTATAAGTGTGTCCTGCAGATTTGATCATAGAAGCTTTAATGTGCAATGTGTAATGATGGATACAAACATTTATTACTGGTCAAGGTCTGAGGATGATTTTCAGACTACCCAACTACTATTACAATTTAGTCCTCTTTATCCCACTCCTCACATCATTGAAGGACCATCACAAATGAGAGACTGGAAAGAACATAAGATCCAGAATGTGAGTTGGGTAGACAAGAAATACTGTCTCAGGAATTGACATTTTCATTGCACACATGAACCTATAACAGTTTTTCTTACTAGCATAAGACGTCAATAAATAGAGCCAGAGACAGTGAAAGCATGAGAACCCATGAAATACCTGAACAGGTCATGTGTATATTTGTAAGCATAGCAATATCATTTAGAATGCTTGGATCCACATGGTAGAATGTGAAAGTTGATGTTCATACATTTTTCCCCTCATGTGAGCACACCCTCCTTGGTGCATGTGTGCTCTGCTTTCACCACTAAGCAAACTGTAACAATATATTTAAAATATTACAACACGATGGTGATGGACTAACAAGGACCAACACCAAGAGTTCAATCTATTGGCATTTGATAATTGATGAGGGAAATATACTTGCATTATTCTTTGAATGTTTCTAGATCTACTTTATGTACTAGTGAATGTCACACATATGTGTATATACACAGCGCTGATTGGACTCCCTATATTATAAAGTTAATGAAGCAAAAGTGATCAGGAAGTTGGGAGAGAGACTTACTAGAAAGTCCCAATGGAAGTGAGAGGAACAACATGGGTTAAATATGAACATGATACAGTTCATACATGAATGAAAATTCTAAAAAATAAGCAAGCTAATTCTGGAAAATAAAAATAAAATTATTCATATGTTTTGAATTTTATGTAAATGAAGATTTTACACTGTCTATATTTCTTCCATACTTTCTAATCTCTCATTTTTGTCCTATTTTCCCTTTATTATGCTAGATAATTTCAACTATATACTATTATATATTGCAATATATAATTGTAGTTAATCATGGAATATCTAAGAATTGATAATGAGATATTCATATGGCCAGGGAAATGTTAATGGTCTCGAAAAACAGACAAGAGCCAATCTTATATAACTCACAGCAGGATCTTTTTTCAATTTGAGTATAGGACCTGGCGACCCAGTAAGGTGTCCCCAGCAGGGGAAAACCTTACAAGGAACATTAGGTGTTTTGCCCTGCTTGTGGACCACAGGCTCCTGACACGAGGCCACAGTTACCCATAGGTCTGTGACCTTCATTCACATAAGGGCAATGCCTCAAGCCCCTCCCCAAGAAGAGGTGTGGTCATGTAATCTCAAGACATTCCCATTTTAATGAGGCACCAAAAGACTTAGCCAATAAACTTCCCCTCCATGCCACTCCTCCCTGCAAACGGTATTTTAACCTAAGGCACGCCCTGAGAAAGTAGGGTATGGTTTCACTCATCGCCCCTATCTGCCATGACAATAAATGCTCTAAAGCCATGGACTGTCTCTCTTCATCGAGATCTGCCATGGAGAACAATGTAACAGGCCTTCATCTAAGACACAGGACTCCACAACACCTTAACCCAACATTCCAGCTAGTTTGCTTCCCCCACCACCAATGCACATCTGCCTTGCAGGATAGTCTCCCTTAGAAGGAATCTCAGTGCTTCCATTCATGGCCTCTACCCAACAAAACCATCTAGCCACTGACAAGTCAAAGACTCTGTCCCTGGTAGGACACAGCCAGGCTCCTCCCAAACTTTCCCCTCAGCTCCTAGCCTAGACACAGCCCATGGGCCCCCACTCCATTCTCAACTCTTCTGCAGCATCTAGAGGTGCCTGGGTTGCCCAAAATCCTGAGAACTAGATGGAGCCAGCTCTATGAAGTCCTTGAGAAAGATTGCAGACCTCACTCCCCCACCCCTGGACAGTGTCCCACAGCTTCTCATACCCTGACTCCTGCCCATCTGTATTGAAGAATGACCATGATCGAACTTCCCACATCATACCTCCCCCAGAGGCCCAAGCCCTGGGGCAGACATGTGACTCCACACCACCTTAACCCAACATTCCAGCTCATTATTATCTCATATATTCTATAGTTACATACATTTACGTATGCAAATACATGATGATGTATCAGTGAAAATATTTAGTTGAATAGTGGTAAATATGAGGGGCAAAAGAAGGAAGGGTAGATGTTATGGGAGATATATGCACAATGTACAAAATATATTTCCATAAAAATTCTAAGTATGGGTAAAATGGTTATTTCTATATGTCCTATGAACCAGTCCACATATCGAATTAGAAAGCAATTGGTCACTACGTAACTGTCAGAAACTATGGAATTCATATTACCTGAAGACTGATATTGTAGACTGCAAGCTCTGGTACTACATGAGATCACTGATATTTTCATTCTTCCTTCAAGCTGGATAGCACTTGCCTGTGCTAGGAAATCTAGTAGTTACGGAGAGTTTATTTGTCAATTGAAGGTTGGTTTCTCTGATTACTGCAGCCAAAGTCCTTAGCTAAAGGTTGAAAGCCAAATTCAAAAACTTTAATTTCCCAATTTGACCTCACTCACATGATGAGGAATACAATCATCATTCTCAAGAATATAAAGGAATAAAAAATATGGACATGAATGTGTTGAAAGAGTAATCCTCTCTCACAATTGAAATCACTAGTTTAGTGACTTCGAAAATCAGTTTGGAGAATTCACCAAACAAGAATAAATAAAATTATGCTGAGTCCCTACAATATCCCTCTAAGCATGTACTCAAATGATGCTACATCTTATTATAGAGACATCTGCACATCCATGCTCATTCAAACAATGATGTTCATGCTCTATTCACAGGAGCAAGAGAAAGGAATTATTCTAGATTTCCAACAATTTACAAAGAAATAATGACTGTGTGGAATGTGATAAAACATATTCAAAAATCATTCAGTGATAAAAAGAATGATGACATCTATAGATATGTGGAAGTTACTGGAATAAAATATGCCATATGTGATCATCCACGTTCTTAAGGCCAATGCTTCAAGTACTCACCAATATGTGTTTGAAAATTTGAATTTCTCATTTTGTGTACTTAATTGGTAGAAGATGAGAGAATAGAAATGGGTCAATAGTGTATAAGGAATTTAGGGGTATGAAATAGTAAAATAGAGATAAAATGAAAGCAGAGACAACAGAGGAGGCAAATGTTTTAAACACAAAATGGTGTTGAGATATGCAAAAGTTATAGATTGGCATAGTATACACCAAATTTAAATCTTATGCAAATACTATGATAAAAATCTAGATTCTATATGTAAGTAGAAACTATAGAGAATATAGATTGCATGTTCCATTACAAACCAAAGCATTGATACTGGGAGTAAAGTAAAGTGAATTATTGAGTAATGAAAAACAAATATTATACTTTTATAGTGATACATCTGGTAAAGCCTATATGTCTGGCTTCATGAAAACATATAGAAAATCTTTGTGCCTGGCATTGAGTGAAAGGTCTCCATAAAGCCTTTGCTATATTTGGGTGAATCAGTAGAGGAAGGGAAATTATTTTCAGACAGTTCAAAACTAGAAGAAATGTTTCTCTGGAAGGTCTGCACTTGGTGCTACTTGAGAGCTTGCAGCTGCACTGACCTTGTCCTAAGATACTACTGGAAAACCTGGAGTTTTTACTTTTGATTGTAGTTAGCAATGTGAAAAAGCATTGAGATCTGTGTTAGTCATTGGCTCTCATAATCAGCAAGTGCCACATAACTTTAGTGGTTTGAACCTTTCCCAACACCAATTAACATTTTATAATGTGTGAATAATGTAACTGGAGTGACCTAGCTTGGTGTCAGTCTCTTCCAACCATGCTGAAACTCTCTTAATCTTCAAGAAGTGAAGGTATAACATCTTGGTGATCCTCTCTTTACTGTAGCACCTACAACTGAATTCAATCAATACATTTTATTTCTGTAACAATAAAATCAAGAAATGATCAACAGTTGATAATTAGTGTATATTTGGAAATATCTTTGTGTTGATGGAATGATTTTGTGTTCAGATTGATAAACCATGATGCCATCAGAAATCAGTAATCATGTATATATACATATATACACACATACACACACATACACAAACAGAAACACACACAGACACACACAAGGACACAGACACAGACACACACACAGACACACACACACACAGACACACACACACACGTACACACACACACACACACACACACACACACATATATATATATATATATATATATATATATATATATATATATATATATATATATATGTAAATATTAGTTGCTGGCAGAACCAGTTAAGAGATATCTTTGCATATCTCTGGATTGTCTACACTGTAAATTATTTCTAAAGAATTTAAGAGCAAACTCTACATCCCATTCATCTCTGAAATTACAAAAGAGTCCTTAGCAAAGCACTGAGGATGATTGTCACATCCACTTTCTCAAAGACTGTAAAAGATAGTCTTGTGTTACTGTGGTCAGTGTTGTGTAACTGACATGGAATTACAGGACAAACGACTTGAGAAATATTTGAATGTAGAATCAGTAAGCAATGGTTAATATCTGCAGCTAATACTCAGATATCATGAATACAGACAGGATTTATAAATTTATTTTATCAGTGTCAATTCAACATCAAGTTTTGTCATCTATGAATTAGACATTGATTTAATATGTGATCAAACAATTCTCTTTCAAAGTATTGGTAGACCCTGTACTCAGATTAATACCAGTATAGGTAAATGTTGGTCAACTTTTCTAATTTAAACCTTTCTTATCTCTGAATCCTCCACGCAAGGAGGCTTGGAAAATTTCTTTTACAAAGATAGTTAACCCTTAGTCTGTTGTTTCTTTCCTCAACATTTAATCAGAAGTTTAAGCATTTCTTCAGGTTACTTTTCCCTGTCCTCTCAGACTGAAGGGAGAATCCTCATCCTTCAGTGTTTTTATTTTAATTTTTTTATTGATCATTTTATTTGTTTACATTTCATGTGATATCCCCTTCCTGATTACACCTCTACACTTTCCCCATTTCATCCCCTTCCCTCCTCCCCTTTGGCTCTATGAAGGTGATCCTCCACCCATTCACCCACTCCCATCTCACCACTTTAGCATCTCCCTCCGCTGGGGCATGAAGCCTCCACAGGACGAAGGGGGTCCCTTCCCATTGATACCAGATAAGGCAATACTCCACTTCTCATGTATCTGGAGTCTTCGCTCCCTCCATGTATATTTTCTGCTTGGTTGTTTAGTCCCTGGGGAGCTCTGAGTGTTCCAGTTAGTGGAAATGGTTCTTCTAATGGAGTTGCAATCTCCTTCAGGTCATTCAGTCCTGCTCTAGCTCTTCCGTTGGGGTTCCTAGCCTCAGTTCCATGGTTGACTGTAAGTATCTGCATCTATATTGGTCAGGTTGTAGTACAACCCATATCAGGCCCCTGTCGGAAAGCACATCTTGGCATTGTGTCTACAGAGGGGATGGACCCCTAGGTGGGGTAGTTTCTGGATAGCCTTTCCTTCAGACTGTGTCATCCCCATTGGCTCCTGGGAGACTCTCACTTCCCAGAAGTCTGGGACTTTCTAGTGCCTATGCCCAGCTCTCCAATCCCAACTATTACATGATTCTATTCAATTTTCTGTCTCTCTGTTCTTATCTCTGGTCCCTTCTAATACCCGTTCATGCCCCGCCCCCTTTTCTCTCCCATTCCTGTTTCACACACAGTTCCCTAACTCCTGTGATTAATTTGTTTCCTGTTCTACATAGGATTGAAGCATCTACAATCTACTCTTCCTCCTTCTGAAGCTGCATATGGTTTGCTGACTGTAAATTCTAAATTTTTTTGGTTTAAATCTGCATATCAGTGAGTACATACCATGTGTGTTCTTTTGTGTGTTGGTTACTCACTAAGGATGATATTTTCTAGTTCCATCATTTGAAAGCAATTTTCATGAAGTCACTGATTTTAATAACTGAGTACTACTCCATTATGTAAAGGACTACAACTTCTGTATTCATTCTTCTTTTGAGGGATGTCAGGGTTGTTTTTAGCTTCTGGCTATTATAATTAACACTTCTATGAACATAGTGGAGCAGGGGCTCTTGCTATATGTTGAAGCATCTTTTGGGTATATGCCCAGGAGTGGTATAGCTGGGTCTTTAGATAGAACTAATTCCAATTTTCTGAGGAACTGCCAGGTTGATTTTTAAAGTGGTTTATCAGCTCGAAGTCTTCCTAACAATGGAGAAGTATTCCTCTTTCTCCACATCCTCACCAGTATCTGCTGTCACCTGCCTTTGATGTTAGCTATTATGGAATGAGGTGGGATCTCAGGCCATTTTGATTTTCATTTCCCTGATGACTAAAGATGCTGATCATTTCTATAAGTGCTTCTCAGCCATTCAAGATTCCTCAATTGAAAATTCTTTCTTAAGCTCTATACCCTATTTTTTTAATAGTGTTATTTGATTCTCTGGAGTCTAACTTCTTGAGTCCTTTGATATTCTGAATATTAGCCTTCTATCAGATATATGTTTGGTAGAGATATTTTTCCAATTTATGGATTGGTGTATTGTCCTATTGACAGTGCCCTTTGCTTTACAGAAAATTTTCAATTCTATGAGGACCCATTTGTAAATTGTTGATCTTGTATGAGACATTGTTTTTAAACAGCAAAATTGGGGTGTGACATTCTGCTTGTCACAAAAATAGATGGCAGTGTCCTCAGATGTCAGGCTGCTGAGTTCCATGTAGGCTCTTTCAGACATTATGTCTGTATCCAGTGTGTTCCAATGGCAGGCATACCACAATGCTCCATACCATTATGATAACAAATTAACCCTCTGAATGTATAAGCAAGACCAAAATCAAATATCTTCTCTTATAAGAGTGACTTTGGTCAGTTTCTGGCAAAAACCTCTCAAGGAACAGCCACATCCAGTTCCTGTCAGGAAGCACCTCTTGCAATAATAACAGTACTAGGAGTCAGTGCATGTAGACAGGATGGATTCCTATGTGAGGCAGCTCACTGATGCCATTCCTTCAGTCTCTGCTCTACTTTTTGTCCCTGTTTTTCCTTCAGACAGGAACATTTCCTGGTTAAAAATTTCAGATGAGTGGGTAGCCCCATGCCTTGACCTGGGCCTAAGCCTATCTACTGGAGGTGTTCTTTACAGGTTCTATCTCTTCTTTACTGTGCATTTTGGTTAAAGTCATTTCTGTTGCTCCTGAGATGCTTGGAGCCAACCATCATACTGAGCTCGGGGACACAGGTGGAGGAGCTGGCTGAAGGATTGGAATAACAAAGTGGGTTTGAAACACCATAAGAAGAACAATGTTATGTGACCAGACCACCCAGTGCCCCCAGGAACTAGACCACTATCCAAAGAGTAGATAGGGTGGGATCCATGTCTCATGATATATATGTAGCAGAGAATGGTCTTGTCTGATATTAATGGGAGGGGAAACCCTTGGTCCTGTGGAGGTTTGATGCCCCAGAATAGGGGTATTCTGGAGTAGTAGGACAGGATCAGGTGGGTAGGTGTGCACCCTAATGTAGGCAAATGTGTGGGGGGAGAGGGTAGATGTGGGATGGGATTATGGAGGGGTAACCTGGAAATAGGATACCATTTGAGATGTAAACTAATAAAATGATTAATAAAAAACATAAACAAATTAAATTTAAAAGGGGAAAATTTTTTACTTAGAAAAAGCAAATCATACAAAGAAAGAGTGGTCTTGATCATGATGTCTCCTCACAGCAATAGAACAGTGATTAAAACTACATTCAGGTTTATCACAGCAATATTCCTACTTCCTAGTACTAATTTTCTGCATTGGTTACATCTGTATTGCAGGTATAAGCTATATGGAAATTGATACATAACACACACACACACACACACATACACACACATGTATATATATTTTTTCACACTTTGAGATACAGTGTATTATGTCAGAGAACTCATAGAGTCAAGAATTTAGTGTTGAAAGTCTCATTCTGTCAATATTCAAAAAGCAGAAATTGACAAATGTTTTTACTTACATTTGGATCTCAGTTATATTTTGTCCAGGATCCCAGCCCATGAGAATAGCATGGATATCACTTAGCGGGTTTCTTCCTAACTCAAATTGCCTACTCTAGAACTCACAGGATTGTCCAGATCCAAATATAATTTAAATAATCAATCAAATGCTTGCAAAAGATTTATTTGTAAGGTATCATTACAAAGATGATGCCTTCCTACATTTCTCACACAGGTAATGTGCTCATCACAAACTGCTCATTTGGACAGCTTCTTTTAAAAGTAGGTTTAGCCCATGGAGGGAGCAACAGTGTCAACTGGTCAGACTCCACAGAGCTCCCAGAGAGTAGTCCACCAACCAAAGAATAAATATGTAGGGACCCATGATGATGGCCACATATGTGGCAGTGGAGGGCCTTGTTGGCCATCACTGGGAGGAGAGGTCCTTGGGCCTGAGGGTCTTAGATGCCTCAGTGTAGGGGAATCCTAGGGAGGGAAGACAGGACTGGGTGAGTGTGGGGGGAAAGCACCCTCATAGAGGCAGGGGCAAGGGGAATGGAATATGGGGTTTACAAGAGGGACATCTTTTGAAATGTATATAAAGTAAATATCCAAAAATTAAATAAATGTAGGTACTGAGAAAGCAAATCCTTCCTTATCATGTTCATGGAGAAGAATTGTGAGAAAGCAATCACTCTTTCTTCTGATGTCTGTATGTGCCCCCTTTTAGAAATGGAATTCCATCACCTCCATGTAAAATTTTGTTATCCACAGCTTTAGGTAGGCCTATACTTGGCTTAGAACCTGAGTTCTAACACAAAGCATATTATTACAGGTGTAAGCCGGGATCTGAAATGGTTTCCACTATACAGACTTTAAATTAATCCCATTTCTAGACGCAGATCCTGAATCTAGCCCAGTAATCTAAGTTCGTTCATACAGATATCCTTGATTTTAATCACCAAAGTAAAGCAAGCCCTTCTGCCTACATTGGGCTTACTCTATGTCCTAATGTCTGCCATTCTGACAGTGTATTAAAGGTTCCAAACAACTGTTTATTTTCCAGTCCATTTTATTCAATAATGGTAGCAGAATTGATCTCCATTTATATTTTTGCAATATAATAATTTTAGTAATTCTTTAAAGATGTTAGTTTTTAGTCTTTCTTATATTACATCTAGACCACTGCTGCCAGAGCATCCTCTCTTCCAAGTCCTTCCTTCTCCCTACCCTAATACACTTTTCTGGAATTTTCTTTCAGAAAGAAAGCAAGCCTTCTAGGATATCAACTCCACATGGCTGGCCAAGTTACAATAAGACTAGCCAGATCTTCCCATATAAAGACTGTACCAAGGCAACCCAATTAGAGAAAAAGAAGGTCCCAATGGCAGGCCTAAGTGCCAGAGACAGACCCAGATCCCACAACAACCTATAACACATATACACTCTAATACAACCCATACATACATGCAGAGGGCCTAGGTCAGACTCAAGGAGGCTTTCTGATTGTTGGGTTAGTCATTTGAGGCCCTATCATTTCAGGTTAATTGATATTGTGTGTTTTCTTGTGGTATCCTTGACTCCTTTGTTCCTGCAATGTTTCCTCCCAATCTTTTGCACATAATCTCCAAGCTCTACCTAATGTTTAGATGTAGGTTTCTGCATTCGTTTCCATCAGTAGTTAGATGAAGATTACTTGATGAAGATTATACTATGCTTCTGTGTAAGAATAGAGCAGAATATCATTAGAAATCATTCTAATATTTTGTTTCTGTTTCTGCTCTTGTTTTTGTTGAGTTGTTGTTTTCTTTGCCACTCATGCATATTTCTTTCCTAGTTCTCTGGGCTATCAAACCTCTTGCTACTAGTCTTCCAGGCAGTCTCAGAGGTGGAGTCTCCCAGGGCATGAATCTCCAGCTAGACCAGTCATTATTTGGTCACTCTCACAATTTCCCCACCATCTTTACCCCTTGACATCTTGCAGGCAGGACAAATCATAGGTTGATGAGTTTGTGTATGAGTTGGTGCCCTAATCCCTCCAATGGAGGTCTTGTCTGCTTACAGGAGATGGGCAGTCCAGGCTTCATATCCCCAATTACTAGCGTCACCCTTTAACATTCTTTAGAGTTTTCATTGCCCTAGGTTTCTGCCTTGCTCCAGAAATCTCCCTCAGTTCCAGTAATCTTTTCCAGTACATTCTACCTTTTCCTCCAAAATGCCTGATCTTCCTATTTCCCATCTCTACCAGCAATATATACTCTACTTCTCCTTCACAGGTAGATACTGGTATCCCACACTGAACTCTTCTTGTTACTTATGTTCTCTGCATTCATAGATTATAGCATGTTTATCATTTACATTACAGCTAATATATACTTACAAGTGAGTACATATAATGTTTGTCTTTCTGGTTCTTAATTTTCTCACTCAGAATGCTTTTTATACTTCCATCCATTTGAAATTCATTCTTTTCTATTATTTATTATATAACAGCTGAGTGATACTAGGTTGTATAAACATACACAATTTTCTTCATCCATTCTTTAATTAAAGATATATATGTTGTTTTCTGTTTTGGGCTTTTACAAATAAATCAACTATGAACATAGTTGAACAGGTATCCTTTTAGTAGGATGGAGTGTCCTTTGACCAGAATAGATATGGCTGGGTCTTGAGGTGAATCCGTTTCCAATTTTGTGAGAAGCTGCAGTAATTATTTCCAAAGTGTCTATACAGGTTTGCACTACTATCATCAATGGAAAAGTTTTCCCTTACTCCACATCCTTATCATAAGCTGTCACTTGTGGTTTTGATCTTAGCCATTCTGTGAGATATCACATGGAATCTGAGAGTCATTTTGATTTGCATTTCCCTATTGTCTAAAGACACAAAACATTTCTTTAAGTAGTCCTATGACATTTGAGATTCCTCTGTTCAAAATTCTGTTTAGGTCTATACCTCATTTTTTAATTGTATTATTTGGTTTGCCATTGTCTAGTTTCTTTGGTTCATTATATATTTTGGATATCAGAACTCTGTCAAATGTGGAATTGGAGACTATCTTTTCCCATTCATTAGGCTGCCATTTATTCCTTTTCATGGTGTCATTTTCCCAAGCCTTCTCAATTTCATGAGGTCCCAGTTATTGATCATTTTTCTTAGCACCTGAGCTATTGATGTTCTGTTAAAGAATTTGTCTCCTGTGCCAGTGAATTCTCATCTGTCCCCCACTTTCTCCTA
>JAPYYD010004916.1:0-12644 GCA_028551405.1 Uromys caudimaculatus | reverse complement strand
GGGTTCTGTAAGCTTCTTGTATATTTTTGTTCATCTCTTTCTTTAAGTTAGGGAAGTTTTCCTCTATGATTTTGTTGAAGATATTTACTGGTCCTTTAAGTTGGGAATCTTCACTCTCTTCTATACCTATTATCCTTAGGTTTTGTCTTCTCATTGCGTCCTGGATTTCATGGATGTTTTGGGTTAGGAGCTTTTTGCATTTTATATGTTCTTTTACTGTTGTGTCGATGTTGTCAATGGTATCTTCTGCTCCTGAGATTCTCTCTTCTATCAGTTGCTTATGCTTGCATCTATGACACCTAATCTCTTTCCTAGATTTTCTAACTCCAGGGTTGTCTCTTTTTGTGATTTCTTTATTGCTTTTATTTCTATTTTTAGCTCCTGGATGGTTTTGTTTATTTCCTTTGTCTGTTTGGTTGTGTTTTCCTGTAATTCTTTAATGGATTTCTGTGTTTCCTCTTTAAGGGCTTCTAGTTCTTTACCTCTGTTCTCTTGTGTTTCTTTAAGGGTGTTATTCATTTCTTTCTTAAAGTCTTCTATCATCATCATGAGAAATGATTTTAAATCTGAGTCTCGCTTTTCTGGCATATTAGGAACTCCAGAGCTTGCTGTGTTGGGATAGCTGGGTTCTGATGATGCCAAGTGGCCTTGGTTTCTGTTCCTTAGGTTCTTGCCCTTGCCTTTTGCCATCTTGTTAACTCTGATGTTAGCTGATCTTACTTTCTGGCTTTGGCTTTTCTCCCCTGCAGGCCTCTGTATCAATACTCCTTGAGACCAGCTCTCTCTGAGAGGTGTTTTTTCCACGCTCCTGGGAGAGTAACCTTCTCCTGGTGCTGCTTGACTATGGAACCCTGGTGGCCCAGGCAGAAGTCTCCTGCTTCAGCCGCCGGTGTTGGGATCCACGGGGTTTCTACGCCCACCTACCTCAGTCTCTGTGTCTGGCAGGTTTGGGGCAGTTCTTGTGAGCTGTGGAACTTGTCTTGGGCCCACTCCCAGCTTTTCAAATCTCCTGGGAGAGTATCTTTCTCCCGGCGCTAATTGGCTATGGAGCCCTGTGACCCAAGCTGAGGTCTGCGGCCGCTGATGGAGGCCAGAAGTTCCTGTTCTTCAGTCTCTGTGGCCCGCGGAAACCAGTCAGAATTGGTGAGCACTGGGGCTCGTTTTTTCCCCACTCGGGGCTTTTCCATGCTCCTGGGAGAGTAACTTTCTCCTGGCACTGCTTGACTATGGAACCCTGGTGGCCCAGGCAGATGTCTCCTGCCTCATCCACCGCTGTTGGGATCCAGGGGATTTCTATGCCTGCCTACCTCAGTCCCTGTGTCTTGCAGGTTCGGGGAAGTTCCTAGTGAGCTGTAGAACTTGTCTTGGGCCCACTCCCAGCTTTTCCAAGCTCCTGGGAGGGTATCTTTCTCCCAGCGCTAATTGGCTATGGAGCTCTGTGGCCCAAGCTGAGGTCCCTGGCTGCCGATGGATCAAACATGATTTTTCTAATGTCAAAGGTGGAGGCTTATTTTGTGACCTGAAGTATAGCAACATCTCAAAGATTTTTTTTTCAAGTTTGTTACTCTTCTTTTTTCAATTTTAATCTTTCTTTTTTACACTCCAGATTTTATTCCCTCCCCCCGAGTCCACCCTCTGACTGTTTCCCATCCCATTCTTCTTCCCCACCCCCTGTCTCTATGAGGATGTCCCTAACCTCCTCCCACCCTACCCCATCAGACCTCTAAACTCCCTGGGGTCTCCAGTCTCTTGAGGGTTAGGTGCATCTTCTCTGACTGAACCCAGCCCCAGCAGTCCTCTACTCTATATGTGTTGGGGGCCTCATATCATTTGGTGTATGCTACCTGGTTGCTGGTTCATTGTCTGAGAGATCTCAGGGGTCCAGGTTAACTGAGACTACTGGTCCTCCTACAGGTTCAACTTCCTCCTCAGCTTTGGGAGAATTCTTACCAAATGCTCTGAGTGCAGCAGATCTCTTGGGATGCCTCAGGATGTGATGTCTTCAGGGGAGCAGACTATCTAGCAATCTGTCTCAGCAGAAAGAACTTGGAGGAAGGGGCCATTCTAATGTTTTTATCAAATTTGAACTGATATATTATTTAATTGGACTTTATCTATGTGGAGTGTGTTCATTACTCATTGAGTCCTTGTGTCTTAGGTAAGTGTGAATTTCTTTTATTGTGTTACAGACTTTTTGTCAGCTTGCTCTGATATCAAGATAAATCATTCAGGTTTACAATCATTTTCTCACTCTCTTTCACTGGAAGCCTGAATACTTAAGGATGCTCCATTTCCTTGATGAATTGATTACATCATTATAAGGAATCTCATATTTGGTAACATTTATTTCTCTAGGATCAGTGTTTAGTAAGATCTTGATAAATTTCATTGCTTTTCCTGAGTGGTAATTAACCTTGTTCAACTTCATGGAAAATATGTTTTTTTCTGCCAGAAGCTGGAAAGATTTTCTGTCCCTCAGATTCTGTGAAAATTTGGTGGTAATGTGCCTTGGTGTTTTCCTTTTCTGTTTTAATAAACCTAAGGTTCACTGAGCTTCATTACTCTATGTTTATAAGTTTCATCAAACATGGTAAATGGAAAAATGGCTCAGAGGATGAATTCTCTGCCATGATACCATGAGGACTGGACTGTGAAGCTCAAGAATGCGCATGAACACTGAATATCCCAGGGCTTTGAGTCCCGCTGTTTGAGACACAAACAATCCACTGGGAAAGGTGGCTTACCTTGGTAGACTAAGCTGTAGTGGCAGGAAGTAGTTTCAATTTAGAGGATCTGTCTCAATGCATAAGAGAAACACTCCATCAACTTGGCCTCTACATACATGCATACCATCACATGTATGCCCAATATACGAACAAGCATACATATACAAAGTAAGTTGTTAAAGTGGTAAACTTTCCCTATCATTTTCTGATATGCATTTTCTGTCCCTTTTCTCACATCCAGTGCCTCAGGATTTCAGTCATCCCAAGATAATTGTCCTAGTGTGGTAGACAGAATTCTGTTTATTTCATCAGGGTTCCTTTCCTTTTTGGATGATTACACACACACACACACACACACACACACACACACACACACACACACACACATATATATAATTATGATTTTCTTCTAATTTATTCTGGTGAATTTTTTCTTGGTAATATTTTTTTATGCCTAAATTCCCTGTTGTCTGTCTTCTTCTGTCTGATTTCTATGCATTGTATTCCAATTTTACTCCACATTTTTATCACATGAAACAAGATTAGAATGAATGTTTCAATGTTTTAGTAAATAACTTTACTTAATCTGTCTTTTTTATATATTTGTCATCTAAGCATCTAGTATAATCTTTAGTAGAAATCTTTTTCTTTTTAAAAGTACAGAGGTGTCATAGTTAGTTTAACTTGATGAATTCTGGAGGTTACCTGAGAAGGCAGCTTCAAGTGAGAAAGTATGCAGATCAGATTGGTGAATGGACATGTCTGGGGGGACTGAGGTTGGTAACTGACTTAGCCCACTGTAGGCAGCACCATTCCTTCGGCAGGTTGTTTTGAGATAGATTAGAAAGATAGTTAATTGTGAATTTGGGAGTCAACTAGCAACTGAAAATTTTCACAGTTCCTGGTATACACTTTTGGGTATGAAATAAGATCCAGGGTTGGAGAAAATGTGTGGAATGACAAGCAGGCCTCTTATCAAGTTCCTGTCTTGAATTCTTTCAGTGATGGACTGTAGCTTGGAATTAAAATTACTTATTATAATTCATTTCTTGTCCTAAATTGTTTTTGCTCAAAGTATTTTATCGCAGCCATAGAAGTTAAATTAGAACAGAAGGTATAATGTTGTGTTGCCAGATGTGTTTACATAAAGCACTTCCAGGGCTGGGGAGATTGCTCAGTTAATAAAGTGCTTGTTGTGGAAGCATGATGAGTAGATTCAACCAGGCTAGCCTAACCAATGAGACCACAGCTCTGAGAAACCTTGCCAAAAACAACTGGGTAGGTGGCTCCTGTGGAACAACATCCACAGGTTGACCTCTATTTTCTGACTGCATGTGCACATAAATGCACACACACACATACTCTCATTCATACATATAAACTCATTCACACATACAGAGAAAATGACAAAGACAGAAACAGACAGAGACAGAGGAGACTGACACAGCTGTGGTGCAGACAACAAGTAGTCATTGTTTTAACTTAAAGATGTATTATTTTGACATGGTCATTAATTTATTGTTTTATTGTTTTGCATTTAATTCTTCTTTTGGTGCCTTCATGTTATATATCATTATGTTTATTTCTTCATTTCTGTTTCCTGCTATGAGATTATTTACTGGAAGTGAAAGGAGATTTTGTGGCTTTTTTTCTTTTATTAAATAGGTTTCCATTTGGGACATGCAAGCAAGTTGAAAAGGAAGAGAGAATGAAACTATCATTCTAAGAAGGTCAGAAAGATTATTTTATTAAATATGCTGCATTGTGGACATTTAGTTGTTTGTACAATTAAAATAGAGGCAATGGACCATTCTGGAAAGGAGAAAATATACAGTAAAAGTATAGACTATCTAATAAATCATATACCATTTAGATAGGCTTTAAACAACATAAAATATATTAGAACAAGAGACAATATTGAACAGGTGAGGAGTGGTAATGAACAGAAGCAAATATGGTCAAATGCACATTCTAAAGAAAGAGTGGTGTCATCTTGTGCATAAAAATAAGTCTCAGTGAACTGAAAAAATATCTGTGAGTCAGTCTGTGCAAGCAAATTTTAAGGAGTGTAACAAAAATATTTCAATCATGGTAATGTTATTTAAAAAGAGACAAGTGATTCTAGCTCACAACTTTGAAAGCTGCAAGGTCAAACAGCATGGACTAGCCTCTGAAAATGAGCCTCCAGTGGATGTATCACCTCATAGTAAATGTCACTGGTAGGAGGAAGAGATGCCATCTCAAGGGAATCCAGAGAAGGTGGGTAGTTGCAAACTCTGGCTTTCTTTGACCCCTTGAATGGGAATTAAGAAGGGCCTAACCAGAAATGCCATAATTGCTTCTGAAAGCATACTAACAATTAAGCAAAGAAACTCTGTGTGCTTCTGTTCCTTAAAGGTTTTGCAATAGTGCCAAATTATCCTAGACTGGGAACCAGGTTCAGAACATAGAACTCTCCATATACAGACTACTCCTAACCTATGACATAATCCATGATGTGAATCAAAAATGCAGCAATGGGGAGGCTGGGGAGTCATCAAGGACTAAGTTATTAGGCAGGAGCAATACAATGGTGCTTGTTCGCCTCCAGAATGTTCCAGTGTATCTTTATCTACTGATAACTGTACTTTGAGTGGAGAACTGAGAATTGGATGGAAACACAATATTTCCTTTTGTAAAATTTAGGTTTCTGACTCTTTAAAGAAATGTATATGTTATATTCATGAGTTGATGATGGATAAAGATACCTCCCAACAAGCCTCATTACTTAAGTGCAGACCTAGACCCTAGGCACAATTTCACATGACTCTAATCCCAACACTTAAGAGGTGGAAGCTGCAGAATTAGGAGTTCAATATTGTCCTTAGTAACACAGAAACATACTTAGCAAAATTGAGACTAGCCTGGCGTACATGAGATCCTGTTTCAAAAATAATAATAGTGACAATAATGACTGTCATTTAACTTTAATAATAGCTATTATTTATTTTACATATAGTAAATACTTTCTCCTGTAATAATTGATAACAGTTCACAAATACTACTATAATTTCTCACTTTTCAAAAAACACTGTGCAGTGAAATTAGGTTTCAAGATATTCTGCAATGCACTAAAGTCACTCTTCAGAAAATTTATTTTCTTAAACTGCCAGACCCTAGGCACAATTTCATACGGCTCTAATCCCAACACTTAAGAGGTGGAAGTTGCAGATTTAGGAGGGTGGTTGGAAGTCTGTACTCAAAAAAAAAAAAAAAAAACTTTTCTGTTGAGTTTATAATTTCTCTTGCAACACACACCAAACCACTCTTCTGTAGTTTTTCTGAAACAAAATGCCAGTTTACATAATTTTTCTTTTCAGAATTTTCTCATCTGTTCCAGGAAGAGAAAGCCATTTTTGCTAAATCCCCAATTCTTGGTCTGAATTCAACAAGGAACTCCTCTCTTAGTGAAGAAGGAATACAACCATGGGAATCACTTGAGTCCTGAAATGCTGAAGATGAAGTTTTGAAACTAGCATCATGTAAATTCTGTGTTGTGCTGAGCTTGTTTATTTGTACATGTGCAAATGTATATTAAAGGGATGTAATTCATGTTTAAGGATGGACTCTTCCTGAATAAATATGGCAGCGCTCCACTTAGCTGAAATATTGATCACTTTTTCACATGGGTTATACTTTCATAAGACAAATCCTCCAATTGCCAAATTCTTGTTCCCTTGCCTATCATTCTGATAAAATATAATGAAGGATTAATTTTATAATATCACGTGGGGAAGATTCACTGACAGTCTACATGAGAGCATTTATGACCCATTGTGTTTTGTTTTTCAGTGAATTTTCATCTTGAAGTAGCTTGGCATCTGTAGAATGATCATGAAAATGACACTGAAAGTTCCCTGGAATTTAATACCCAGTCCCCCAGCCATAAAGTTCTTGCCTGTGTATGGAATATATACTCCAAATTATGAACTAATATTGTCACATTATTATTTAAAATAACCTGTGGTTCCTTATACTGGGACTATTAGAAACTAATATCTAGACAGCAGGTATCTTTATTGCTCCACTTTTCATTCAAGAATGTAAGGGTATAAATTATTAACCTGTGCCCTATGGAAAATCACTTTATTAATTAACTTTCATTGTTTATCATAGTCCACTTGCCTTTTAACTCCAAAACCCCATACATTTCCAAAATCACTTATATCAGCATACTCTTTTTCCCAGACCAAGCACTTAAGTAGTTATACACATTTATTGTGTAACTTGCATTAATTTGCTACAGGCTACATTTTATCCCCTACTCTTAAAAATAATTTTTAAAAATACATAGACTATTTTTGCTAAAAGATCTGGCCCTCAGGTACTGGAGAGATATCCTAGTTGATCAAGTACTTGCTGTGAAAGCATGAAGACTTGAATATGATTCCCAGGACCTGTATGAAAAAGTTGCAAGCAACAGCAGATCCTTCCAACTCTAGCTCTATAGAGGTAGAGCTAGGCTGACTCCTTGAGGCCCAATTAGTGATCTTTAAGTTCAGAGAGACACATCGTCTCAAAACTCAAGGCAAAGAGTAATGAGGGAAGATCCAGATGCCATTGTCCTCCATGTGTATGTACACATACATGCATGTGAACACACAGAAACACAATTCTGTAACGTTTTACGGAGTAATAGTACTATTTATCCACTGTTACATCATACTAAATAAGTTCATCATCTGAAAGTTTCTTGGAAGATGGGGTTTGGCACAGAAATAGAGAATTTACTGGTATAAATAGATCCCAAATCTGAGAAAAAAACCTGTCCTTTACCACATCAGTCATCCTGCTTTACCTTGAAATTTTGGCAAATAGTACAATTTTGTTTTGACAAATGTTGCTACATGTTTTTATTTATTTTTTTAAGAGTATGATAGTAGTAGAATCTTTTATAAGTAGCCACTATAGCTGTCATTTCAATTTACATGACTAAGACTGAGGATTTCTTCATGTCTTCTCATTGTGCCTTGAATTGTTTTATTCTTATTACTGACACTATTCCATTTTACAGATTCCTCACAATGGGTATGTCCATTTATCTAGTACAGAATATGTTGGGTACTTCTGATTTTTGACAATTATGGAGACAGCTACTGTTAACCACATGTTCATAATTGTTGGGGAGTATCCTTTTACATGCTGCAAATTTTGAGTGATATTGGTCTTAATCTTCCTTCTCTTCAGTTTTCTTCATAAGCATCACATAGAGTCAACCATGGTCTTCAAAAACCTCTCCACCTGGGGTACCTTCAGGTACTTGGCCTTTCACTTCCATTTACCATACATCACTAAGGGATGTTGGTCCAATTGCTCTAATCCCATTCAGTGTTTAATGAGCCACAGCGAATCCCTGACAGATTTAGTCATGTGATAATTTCTCTCTATGTTCTGGTTTGTATTGGGAAAAAAGTAGCTTTCATCAAGACAATTGATCCTCAGCAGTCCTTGATTTCTAAATGTTGTGTGGCTTTTTCCCAAGGATATATGAATAAGTTCCCAAAGGCAGTCAAAAGGAACAATTCTATTCAAGATTGCCTGCTAAAGCAGTAAATTTGTTGAGGTTATTTATAATAGGATGGATCAAAACTTACAAGCATCTGGGTTATTCCCAAACAGCTGGGGTGGTTGTAATCCACCCCAGTTTGGATGACAACTTTTTAATGTGTGCATAGATGAAGTTTTGACTCTCAATTAACATTACTGCTTCTATATATGCTAGGACTATTTGAAATTTTACAGCTGGGATTCTTTGCAACTTTGTAGGGGCAGAAGTGTATGAGTGGTTGCATATCAGGCGAGCTTCTAAAGAAACATAGAAAAAAATCGTTAAAAGCTCATTCTTTGAGGGAATTCCACCTCCCACCCACCCACCCAACCATTCCCATATTCCCACCTTGACATTCCCCTTTACTGGGGCCTCTGACACCCTCAGGCCCAAGGGCCTCTCCTCTCTCCCTGATGGCCATAGAGGCCATCCTCTGCCACATATGTGGTCTGAACCATGGGTCCATGGATGTGTATTCTTTGGTTGGTGGTCCTAACTCCTGTATGACCGGAGTGGGTGTCAGGCCCACTGACACTGTTGCTCCATCCTTGGGGCTGCAAACTCCCTCAGCTCCTTCAGACCTTTCTCCAACTCCTCCATCTGGGACCTCACTGTCAGTCCAGAGGTTACTGTAAAGTGACACTTGGGCATTCTGAACTTTTGGGCTAATATCCGCTTATCAGTGAGTACATATCATGTTCATTCTTTTGTGACTGAGTTACCTCGCTCAGGATGATATTTCCCTCATAGAGGTGGGGAGGGGGAAGGGATAGGGTGTTTCCAAAGAGGAGACATTGGAAATGTAATAAAGTATCAAAAATTAATAAATAAAGAAAATTGTATAAAGTAGATTTTGTAAAAAGAGAGATTTTGTATAAGAGATGGACTAGAGTAAGACATGTTTTTGTGAAAAAAGATGAACTAGAAATAAATAAACCTTATTGAAGGACAAGGTAAAAAAAAAAAAGCTCATTCTTATGAGGATCAGTTGTGCATAAACATAGTATCTCTGTTTAAAGATACTAAGATTCATGCCCTGCCCAGATGATAGTTCTCCATTATATCAAGTCGTCTTGAACATCCTTGTTGTGTTATCTCTCTCTGGAGCAACACAAACAAATATTTGTTCAGCCACAAACATTAAGAAACCAAAAATAACAGTTCAATTAATATCCAATTTAGTAAGCCAACATGTTTATTGGGCTTACTTACAAAGCATGAGTGAATGATGCTCATAGATACATAGATGACCTCAAAGCAGCTGATTCGCTACAGAATCACATTATAATATGCATGTAAATCTCATGGAAGCTGCACTAATAAGTCTTTCTTTCAGGTAACTATCTACTTCTATATACAATACATCTCTCAAGATAATTTACTGTTAGTGAAGAGAAATAGCTTGAATACCAGGTGTATTACTTAAATTTCTCCTTTTGTGATAAAACACCGTGACTAAAAACGACTTATAGAAAAAAAGGTTTCATTTTGTCTTAAGGTTTCAGTGAGAGGATTGAAAGATTGAAAGTGAGGCAAAGCTATGGGTTCTCAAAAACCACCCCTGATTACATATTTTGTCTTGAAGATTCTACTTCCTAAATGGTTTACAACTGCCTTAAATAGAGTTAGTAACCAATAAACAAATATCTGCAGACCATTTCTTATTTAAGTTACCACATTCCAGTCGCTAACCCCCATAGGTCCATTGCAATACGACAGTGCAAAATGCATCAAATCCATTTCAAATTTTCCATAGACTTTTCAAAATACAACACTGTTATAAAGTTCATATCCTCTGTGGAGACTCTGAACTGTAAACCTATGTAAAAAATAAATCATCAAATTGTATATCTTTAAAAGAATTTATATTATTATTCTAAAAGAGGACGGGAAATAATGAGGAAATACTGGGCCAAACCAAGAGCAAAACTCCGCGAAATAAATTCCAAATACTGTAGCTCCATGTCTACTATCAACTGGCTTAGATGGCTCTCTATTCAAGATTTGCTGCCTATAACGTGCATCTTTGTATTAAGTTCATTGTACTCCCTACCTGGGTCAAGGTCTCCTTGAAAGATGTTTCATGGCTCTGACAACTCCAACAATCAGGGTCTATATTGTAACCCAGCCTCCAAATACACAGCTTCACGAAATTGTTTCTCACGATCTTCTGCCCTATAAAAACTCCCCCTTCCCCAAAACATTCTTCCTAGCCTCAGAAGATTTGAGATATGTGTGTGTGTGTGTTTGTGTGTTTGTGTATGTGTGTATGTGTGTGTGTATGTGTGTGTGTGTGTATGTGTGTGTGAAGAATCCATGACAGAAAGTAACTAAGACACCAAAAAAATTTCTGAGACCCTATTCTATACTCTTCTACTAGTGAGTGGTGTAAACTACTCTATTTCCATTATCATAAACTTGGCTACTGTTTTTTTGTTTTGCTAACTAGTTCACATGGCTAATAATGCTATGTTGCTGCAAGATAGCAATCATGCTATGTACTCCAGTATTCCTGTGCTTAAAGAGAAGCCTTTTCTTCTCTTCAACATTTGATCATTTAGTTTTTTTTTAATATTAATCAGTAGCTTTAATTCTTAAGTATTAGCATTTGTTTGTATGTTACATGTTGCATGCCTCTGTTCATAAGTTACATATAGTATATACATCTGAGTGTGTACATTTGGGTGTACTTGTACAAGTGTGAGCAAATATGTGGAGGTCAAAGACTGCAATTCGCTATCATCCTCATTCATTCATTGTCCACTTTATATTTTAAGTCACTGTGTTTCCCTGAAGCTGGAGCTCACTGATTCAGCAAAATTAGCCGGTTATGAAACCCACTCCAGGGACCCGCTTGTGTCTACCTTCTTTCCCCAACACTGCCTTGGTCACAAGCACACACTGTCATGCCTAGGTTTTTAATATGAGTGCTAAAGATCAAACACAAATATCATGCATGCAAGCTAAGCAAGTTAACAGGTGAACCATCACCGAGGTATCTATTCTCAATCGAAATTTTTTCAATTTTATACTCTTCAAATCTGTAGATTCTGACATTCCCTGAAAAAAAAATCACATACACCATGTTTCTTTTGTAATTTTTGATTCAATCATAAAAAGTTTTGTACAATGTGTTTGATCATATTCACATATTCATCCCTCAATACCTCCAGTATCGTCACTCAGATCCACAATCATCTTTCTAGACACTCAAATTTGTGTCATTTTTCTTCCTTTAACATACACCATCTAGGGCAGCTGGGACCTCAGCTTGGGACACGGGACCCCATGGCCAATTAGTGCCGGAAGAAAGATACCCTCCAGGAGCTCAGAAAAGCAGGGAGTGGGCCCAAGACAAGATCCACAGCTCACAAGAACTGCCCCGAACCTGTGAGAAACAGGGACTGAGGTAGGCAGGCATAGAAACCCCCTGGATCCCAACAGCGGCGGCTGAGGCAGGAGACATCTGCCTGGGCCACCAGGGTTCCATAGTCAAGCAGCGCCAGGAGAAAGTTACTCTCCCAGGAGCGTGGAAAAGTCCCGAGTGGAGGGAAAACGAGCCCCAGTGCTCACCGATTCCACCCGGTTTCCACAGGCCACAGAGACTGAGGGACCGGAACTTTCGCCCTCCCTCTGTGGCTGGAGACCTGAGCTTGGGCCATAGGGCTCCATAGCCAATTAGGGCCGGGAACAATATAGCCCCCCAGGAGCTTGGAAAGCCCGGAATGGGCCCAAGACAAGATCCACAGCTCACCAGGAACGGCCCCGAACCTGTGAGACACAGGGACTGAGGTAGGCAGGCGTAGAAACCCCCTGGATCTCAACACCGGCGGCTGAGGCAGGAGACTTCTGCCTGGGCCACGAGGGTTCCATAGTCAAGCAGCTCCAGGAGGAAGTTACTCACCAAGGAGTGTGGAAAATACTCCTCTCAGAGAGAGCTGGTCTTCATGGAGTATTGATATAGAGGCCTACAGATGAGAAAAGCCATAGCCAGAAAGTAAGATCAGCTAACATCAGAGTTAACAAGATGGCAAAAGGCAAGGGCACGAACCTAAGGAACAGAAACTAAGGCCACTTGGCATCATCAGAACCCAGCTCTCCCACCACAGCAAGCCCTGGAGTTCCCAATACGCCAGAAAAGCAAGACTCAGATTTAAAATCATTTCTCATGATGATGATAGAAGACTTTAAGAAAGAAATGAATAACATGCTTAAAGAAACACAAGAGAACAGAGGTAAAGAACTAGAAGCCCTTAAAGCAGAAACACAGAAATCCATTAAAGAATTACAGGAAAACACAATCAAACAGACAAAGGAAATAAACAAAACCA
>JAPYYD010004915.1:0-12644 GCA_028551405.1 Uromys caudimaculatus | reverse complement strand
GTCAATGGACCTGACCCCCCCCCCCCGGTCCTCCTGGAGTTTGGACCACCAACCAAAGAATACACATTGATGGACCTATGGTTTGGACCACATATGTGGCAGAGGATGACCTCGATGGCCATCAGGGGGAGAGGAAAGGCCCTTGGGCCTGATGATGTTAGAGGCCTCAGTAAAGAGGAATGTCAAGGCGGGAATATGGGGATGGGTGGTCGGGAGGGGGGTGGGAGGTGGAATTCCCTCCTAGAGGCGGGTTGGGGAGGGGATGGGGGGTACCCAAAGAGGAGACTCTGAAAAGGGGAAACATTGGAAATGTATATAAAGTATCAAAAATAAAAAAGGAGAAAAAAAAGAGAAAAAAAAAGAAAGAAAGAAAGAAAGAAAGGGCATTTGAAAAGCAAAACAAAACAAAACAAAACAAAACAAAACAAAAAAACCAAAAAAAAAAAAAGAAGAGAAAAAAGGCACAGCTGAAACAATAACATGATTTCTATATTTGAATTAGGTGAACCACAGTCCTTTTGGTATACTAGACTTAGACACATACCTAAGATTCAATTTCCAGGTCATTATATTTGGCTTATGGTGTTATTTGCATAGCAAGAATATTAGTTCCTTTCATAGAACTCTAAATCCTGTAATGCCTTTATCATTATTTTTCTATACTATTATTATATAAGAAATATCTTCATCTATCTTAAAGGCACATTTGTCATATTTTTATAGCCTAATATTTTTCATTTAAACTTAAGAAAAATGGAGAGGGTCTTATGTTGTGGGTTGTCCAGATACTGTTTGTATTCTGATTTCAATTCTGCTTCCACAAGAGGGGTTGCCTCCAACAAGCATGTACTCAAGTGATCTCATGTGAACCTTCTCCCCATTTTGACTGGACAATAAAGGCTAGAGTCTGTGATTAGGCAGTGGAGAGTTAAGGGTGGCACTGGGTTTGAGTGAGGGTAGGTAGAGAAAAGAAGAGGACCAGAAGGGAAGAAAAAAGACTGAAGAGGAGGAGGAGGAAGCCATGATATACCAGAACCACTTGGCCAGGAGAAACCTCAAGTAGCAAGGGGAATAAAGTAGTATAATGTTAGATCTGCCCAATCTAGGCATACAGCTTATAATTACAATAACTGGATTCTGTGGGTTTTATGTGGGCTTATTGATCACAAACAGTAGACTAGATTTCTATTTAGTGTGTCAAACAGCTAGACATGCCTATATTCAGAGACAAACAAATTAACAAAAATAGAAACAGAAAGTGTAAGAAAGATCAAATCTGTTCTGCAAAAATATTTCAGTATCAGTGTAAAGCATTTTTTTAAAGGTGAGGGAGAAGAGATAAATAAATTCAGCTCTCTGTCACAAGAACTCAAAGAAGCAGGCACAGCAAACACACAATTTTATTTCAAACCACATGCTGTGAGCATGTTGGGCTCATACAGGACTATCTGTGCTACATCAAGTTCTAATATTGTCTACTGTCCACTTATGACAGTGCAATAGGTAAACCTCTAACTTCAAAGGTTGTATTGTGGAAAGTGGAATTCTCTTTCTAAGCATTGGTGATGATTCAGTTTCCCCTAACTAGGCTGCTTTGTCTAGTCTCAATAGATGTCCCTCGGCCTACTGCAACTTGATATACCAACATGCTTGATATCATCGGAAGGGCTCCCATCCTCTGAAGAAAAAACATGGAAGAATGAGGGGAGAGGAGATGTGAGAAAGGGACTGAGAGGAGAGGAAGGAGAGAAAACTGCAATCAGGTTGTAAAGCAAATTAATTCATGAGGAAAAAACTACCATAAACTGAAAAGAAAAGGAAGAAGATAAATATTTGTAAATGTCTATACTAAACCTATAATGTAAAATGCAAAAAAATTCAAATGTACACAGAAGTCAGAAACATTTAACATAAGCAAGAGAGAAGATATAACTTAGAATTATTTCATGCAATTCGATAGTCTCTATACTTGTTGCTATACAATATGGTTTTATTTTAGTCACATGATTTATTTTTTTGAAATATGTAAAACAATGTATTTTGTTTTCTTAGACTTTAGCATGCACTTATTACATACTTCTAATTCTACTTTTGTTTGTACACTTACTACTTCTATATCTAACAGGTCTCTTCATTTCCTGTCAACTGTAACTGTCTGGTTTGTTATTATTCTTTATTTTACATACTTGACGAGAATTGTGTGCATTTGTGTTAACATCATGTTCACTTCCTAATCTGTTATTTTCATATTTCATGTACACTGAAACCTCAGGAGATTACTGGCCAGTGTATTCTTGGGAATGATAACATGTGGTGCTAGGACATGATTAAGGTTGGGCACCTGGAGGGGAACTATCTGCAGCACTGTAGAACTCATATTTCCCTTGCCAACCAAACACAGACCTTTCCAGTAAGAAGGACCTACCTCTAAGTCTGTAGTTCCTTTAGAGGTACCAGGTAGTGGCTCTTCTTTAGGACAAATAATAATTTTAGACTTTTTAATCTGTTCATGAACCACCTCCTTTAAGTCCCTTCTGAAGAGGTCCTTCAGCTGTAGATATTGCAGATTCACCTGCTCCCGCTGTGTCTCCTTCATCTGTGCTTGCAAAAGAGCCACCTGTTCAATGCATATTTGCCTTAATTCGTTCCTGAGTAGTTCACTAATTTTCTTCACATCTTTTCTAAGTAGTTTCCTCATCCTTGTATGCTCTAAATCCAATTGCTCCTTCAGTATTTCCTTTATGTCATTTTTGAGGAGTTCCTTCAGTCGCTCATGGTGCCAGTCAGCTTGCTCCTTTATGTCTTCATTCCTCTTGACTGAAGAATGTATTGAACGCATGTATACATCTTTTCTTTCATGTTTCTTCTTTTTCTCTGTCATTTTCTGATGATGAGAAAAAGGGGCATTAATTTGTTTGGCTTTATTCTCAGATTTGTTGTCATTGTTGTTTTAGAACACTTGTTACAAATCACTAGGCTATCATCGGTAACTGAAAATGATTTATCTACACCAAGAGTAGGAGACGAATGATGAATAAGCAAACTTTGTCAGTCCTGCTTGAACAAATTTTATGGTATGTTAAATTTACCAAAAATAATGAATTGCATAATTTTAAGCATAACAAAGCAATTCTCAAACACAAAGATTTTGCACACCCTCATATCTAAAAATTTATAAACTACATACAAATATTTTCTGGATTTTGGTAAACTTTAAATTATGCAAATGATTTATAACCCAAATCAGTAAACCCATTAATAAAGTAAACAAATTCTTATTTTAGTGATGAAAATAAGACTTATTTGATGGCAATAACCTGTAACACTTGAGAGTCTATGGGATCTCACAGGCCAACAAATCTGAGCTAACCCCTTCTTGGCAGTGGGCTTTGTATTGTTAACAATTGTTAATCTGTGGTGTCTAATAAGCATCACTGTTGCCCTGTTTTAAATAACTCGATTTTAACTCTTTTTATGTATGAATATGTACATATATGTGTGTGTGTGTGTGTGTGTGTACATGTATAAATGTATGCATACATAAATATATATGTAAGTATATATATAGACATATGTGTGTGTTTTAGGCATATATAAATAAATATATATACATATACACGAACAAAATGTGTTCACATGTCTTGAATATTTGCATGTAGAGTCTGGATTACAACTTTTTAGATGTGAGGGGGTGTAAAATCTTTTGTTTGAGTATTGCTTTGTTATGTTAAAAATTATGCAATTCATTATTTTTGGTAAATTTAACATACCATAAGATACATTTATTTCAAACAGCACTGAAGAAGTTAGCTAATACACAAATGTGTGTGTTGTGTGTGTGTGTGTTGTATGTGTGTGTTTTATATACATATATATTCATGTGTGTGTGTGTGTGTGTGTTCTTTAGATGCTCTTTCTGCAGTGCCACCAGGCTAAGTATGTCAATGTTGAGTTTATCTCTAAGCGCAGGCACTAATGACAAATAGAAACTGAGAGAGAACTAAATCTTTAAACTTGCCATGAGTGTGACTGGAAAGAGACTATAATTTTTAGTCCCAAGGAATGAACTCTTTTAGCGTACCCTCATGTGCTGAATATTACAGACACATTTTTCATAATGTCAGTCACTTAACCAGGAGGCTTAAACTTACCATGCATATATCATTAGGGAACATTATACAGGTAAGAGAGTACAAATTATTCCGAATAAAATTTACCTCAATTATAGACAATCTACAGATAAGGCTTAGCAGGAATTTACTAGATTCTAAGAGTTTGTTTAGGTAAACATGCACCTAAGTGTGTGCTGGAGCCCTTGGAGGCATGAATCAGCCATCATAACCCTTGGAATTCGAATTATTGGTGGTTATATGTTACTATGTGGTTGCTAGGAACTAAACCCAGGTTCTTTTGAAATAGTAGTAAGGATTTTCAATCCTGAGTTCTCTCTCCATCCCTTTAAAAATAAGTGTTTGAGTTTATGTGTAAATATATTATACCTCATGAAATATTTCTAGATAATTTTTTGGCAAAATTTAGTCAGAAATAAAGATACAAGGGTTTATGAAGGAAAATTCAGGTATAATTGATATGGAATGCATATAGAATGATAAATTGTCTAAGTCTTGTACACATTTCAGGAATGAAAATAAAGATAAGGATATAATATGTTTGAGAGTAATGCATAACTATTCAAATACAACTACTATATGCTTTATGGAAATATGATTATAGTAGAAATGAAGTATAAGATTTTTTAGCATTGGATTCAAACCCACTGTTTTATGCTAGGAACACTGAATAACATTGAACAACAGTCACTATCCTGTAAGCAAAAATTCTTAAATTAATAACTTCTAATACCAGATGTGCAATCCTATATTAAAGAATTAACATGCAATTCAAACATTTTTAATACAAACTTATATAAAGCATCTTGAAAGCACTAAAATCTTCATCATACTTTATGATTAAGCAGTGTTAAGATACTTATAGAGGGGGAGTAGATGACATTTGCTGTGAGTTGAGAGATCAGAGTAGCTACACCCATTGAGTCAACATGAATGCCTAAAAAATTACCTGAACAAATACAACACCAACTATTGTGGAAAGGGGAAGCACATTGGAACTCAACTCTACATGAAGAACTATGAACAAATGGGGAATGCCAAAAGGGGGAGAAATCATCTTCCCCTGGAAAGATCCTCTCCAAATAAATTTATCTAATACTAGTGGCTATCCCTGAGATCATATGTGTACATGTAAAATTATGCCGAATGAACATGTTGTACTTACGTACTTAGGAATATGTATGCATATGTGTATGTATGCATGTATTTAACAATTAAAGAAAAAGAGGCCATGGATTTGAGAGCAAAGGGGTCTATGGGAGGAGTTGTTTGGAGAAAAGGAAAAGGAAATAATGATATAATTGTATCATTATTTCAAAAACTTTTAATTAGAAGAAAGAGCACAAATTAGCAAACATGCACATATGTGCCTCATATATAAAAAGAAATGTATATACAAACTCAAAACACACTGGATTCATCTCCTTATAGGTAACTGAAAATCCATATTGTTGAAGAAATCTCTGAAACTATGATGGCTAATTCAGTTTAGGTAAGCAACTATATGTATCATCTCTGGGCCACATTTCTGTTTTGGAGATATGATTTTGAAATAGTGTATACAAAGCAAATATATGAGTGTGAAATATGTTCTTGTTTTAATATCCAGTTTTCTCTAAAGAACTGCAAGATGAGATGAGGTTGGAGTAATGGCTGAAAGGATGTCCCACTTTGCTTCCTGGTGATGTGGTAAAGAGCATGACCAAAAGTAGTATGGGGAGGAAAGGGATTATTTGGCTTCTATATCTCAGATGAGAATCTATTGAGGGAGGTCAAAATAGGAACTCAAAGTAGGAACTCAAGCACAAGCCATGGATTCTTACTTAGCTACATACTGGTTTGCTCTTTGTGTCTTTTTCAACCTGTTTTCATATACAACCCAGGACTCTCCACACATGGGTAGTACTGTCTATATTGAACTGCACCCCCACACCAATCATTAAGCCAGAAAATACCCCCACAGTCTTGCCTACAAGCAATCTGATGAAAATATCTTCACAACTAAAGTTTCTCTTCAACGCCATGATGATATTTACTTGGTTGGAGAAAACAGGTGATAGAGCAGAATAATGGGCAGGCAAAATTCAGGAAAGGTTAAGAGCCAATGTCTTCAGTTTGTTACATGAGATCTGAAGCACTCAGAAATGTTATGAGTAGTTTTAGTAACTCTTGCTACCACCTTTACCTGGGACCATGCAGCTGAACTCTTGCCCCTCTTGGCTCCCTTTTGTTCTACCAGCCTTATCTACAGGATTGGCAGCTGCCAGCCCTGACCCTGCTTCTCTTTCCACCTGCCTTTGTGGAGGAGGGGACAGGGGTCTCACTACCAGCCCACTCCTGAGACTCTTGAATCCTCAGGTAAAAGACAGACACATACACAACCATGTTACCTTAACTTGCCGGCTAGGCACAATTACGAGGCACAATTATCTCCTGCCTGGAAATGTATGTCCTATCTCTATCTCCCCTGCCCTAAACTTAGTGGCTTGTTCCACTAAGCCCCTTCCAAACATCTTTGGCCACCTGCCTGCAGTGGAGGCCACAGGCCCTAGCTATTCCCGAGGCCTTACATGATTGCTGTGTCCTTTTTCCTCCAAAGCATGGCAGAAAAAGCCTCTCTCCTTTCTTGAGCCTCCCTTTTTCTACTGGGACCCAGAAGTTCCACCTATACCCTCTACCCAGAAATTGGCCTCCCAGCTTTCTTTATTGACAAGTCAAGAACTAGTTGAGGAATGGGATTTTAACCTCAGGACCTCCCTCTACACAAAATAACTTAGAAAGCACAATTGAGTCAATGCACCTTAGTGAAAGGTGAACTTGCACAATTGAGTCAATGCACCTTAGTGAAAGGTGAACTTACTTGTAAAGGTGCATAGGGACATAAGAATGTAGATATCTGTAAAGTTCAATAAATTTATACTTTTATGATTCAAACTTATATAAATCCTGGATTATTTAATTTAAAAAAGCAAAGGAGAAACAAGCCAGAATATTCAACGATTTGATTATGTAAGTCTAGAGTGGAAAAACTACAGTTCGATTTTCATTTCAGTCACATGACCCTGTATGTGTTTGGTTTACTAGACTTTGCTATGTGTTTACTGACTAATCCCCAGTTCCTTATAATATTGTTTGTTCGATTATCACTTACAGAGCCACCATGTTGGTTCTTTTCATGTCAACTGTAATGATTCCTGGCCTTTATTTTTACTATGATTTACTTTCAGCATTGTTGTATGAATTTTTTCTTATGGTGTTAAAAGCATGTTTGCTTTTCAGTTTGGAATCTTCAGAGTCTAGTTTGGTTTTGCTTAAACCTTAGATGATGACCGGCTAATGTATTCCTAGAACTGGGAACATGAAGGAAATGAAAGTTATTTTCATGATTTGGGTTTTGCTGTTGTTTGGAAAATATCTACCAAATTGCAGAGACAGGCACACCAGATGATATCTTTTCCTTCACACTCAAATATGCAATTTTTCAGATCAGAGGGAAAAGAATTACCTTAAAGTGTTTTCTTTGTTTGAGCTTATCAGGAATTGGTGCTTTGTTAGAACAGACATTACTTTCAGAGTTTTCATACATTTTGCAGATTTTCTTCTTTAAATCCTGCCTGAGGAGCTTGTTAAGATGTGCATACTGGAGTGCACTCAGCTGGGCCCATTCCTCCTCCTCCTCACTCCTTTTTGCAGAGAGATCTTCTGATTGTGTAGATGTATATTCTCTGTCATAATTAGTCCTTACTTTTTGGTTTGGGGACATTTTTTGCTGAGGAAAAGATGGAATATTAATTTGATTTGTGTTATTCTAAGTGCTTTTTATTTGGGCTGCTTATGTTTTTAAAATGACTAACTTTACAAGACAAAAGTTTTGGACACAGAGAAAGGAGAAAATGGTAACTAACAGGTAAATTTATGAACATCTATGCTCAGTTACCCACAAGGCACTAGGCTATCATTATGAACTGAAATAAATTAGATTAGGTAAGAGGCTATGACTTCCACATTCAGTGTTTAAGTGTGGTTTACCATGTACCACCTACAATAATGGAAAAAAAATAATTTTTTTGACTGTTTTTCTTTTTTTTTTTTTTTGATACTTTATTTACATTTCCAATGTTTCCCCATTTCTAGGTCTCCTCTTTGGAAACCTCCTATCCTCTCCCACTCCCCTGCCTCTATGAGGGTATTCCACCTCCCAACCACCCGCCCACCCACTCGCTTATTCCCACCTTGACATTCCCCTTTAATGGGGCCTTTCCTCCCTATGATGGCCAACAAGGACCTCCTCTGCCACATATGTGGCCCAAGCAATGGATCCATCAATGTGTATTATTTGGTTGGTGGTTCAGCCTCCAGGAGGACCAGGGAGGGGGTCAGGCCAGTTGACACTGTGGCTCCCTCCACGGGGCTGCAAACTCCCTCAGCTCCTTCAGTCCATTCTCCCATTTGGGCATCTGGGACCTCACTCTCAGTCCAGCGGTTACTGTAAAGTGAAACTTGGGTATTCCGAACTTTTGGGCTAATATCCACTTATCAGTGAGTACATACCATGTTCGGTTTTTGTGACTGAGTTACCTCGCTCAGGATGATATTTTCAAGTTCCATCCATTTGCCTGCAAATTTCATGAAGTCATTGTTTTTAATAGCTGAGTAGTACTCCATTGTGTAAATGTGCCACATTTTCTGTATCCATTCCTGTGATGGGGGACATCTGGGTTGTTTCCAGCTTCTGCCTATTATAAATATGACTGCTATGAACATAGTGGAGCATGAGCCTTTATTACATGTTGGAGCATCTTCTGGGTATATGCCCAGGAGTGGTATATCTGGGTCCTCATGTAGTATAATGTCCATTTTTCTGAGGGTCCACCAAACTGATTTCCAGAGTGGTTGTACCAGCTTGCAGTCCCACCAACAATGGAGGAGTGTTCCTCTTTCTCCACATCCTTCCCAGCATCTGCTGTCACCCGAGTTTTCAATCTTAGCCATTCTGACTGGTGTGAGGTGGAATCTCAGACTTGTTTTGATTTGCATTTCCCTGATGACTAAGGATGTTGAGCATTTCTTTAGGTGTTTCTCAGCCCTGCGAATTTCCTCAGTTGAGAATTCTCTGTTTAGCTCTGTTCCCCATTTTTTGATAGGTTTCCTGGAGTCTAACTTCTTGAGTGCTTTGTATATATTGGATATTAGCCCTTTATCGGATGTAGG
This sequence comes from Uromys caudimaculatus, assembly GCA_028551405.1. NCBI lineage: Eukaryota > Metazoa > Chordata > Mammalia > Rodentia > Muridae > Uromys > Uromys caudimaculatus. The sequence goes on along the minus strand of JAPYYD010004915.1, from coordinate 3,303 downwards.
ATTGGTTAAGATCTTTTCCAAATCTGTTGGTTGCCGTTTTGTCCTATTGACAGTGTCCTTTGCCTTACAGAAGCTTTGCAATTTCATGAGGTCCCATTTGTCTATTCTTGATCTTAGAGCATAAGCCCCTGGTGTTCTGTTCAGGAACCTGTCCCCCGTACCCAGGTGATCGAGAGTTTTCCCCACTTTCTCTTCTATTAGATTCAGTGTAGCTGGTTTTATGTGGAGGTCCTTGATCCACTTGGACTTGAGCTTTGTACAGGGAGAAAGGAATGGATCAGTTCTCATTCTTCTACATGTAGACCACCAGGTGAACCAGCACCATTTGTTGAAAATGCTGTCTTTTTTTCCACTAGGTGGTTTTAGCTCCTTTGTTGAAAACCAAGTGACCATAAGTGTGTGGGTTCATTTCTGGGTCTTCAATTCTATTCCATTGAACTACCTGCCTGTCGCTGTACAAATACCATGCAGTTTTTATCACTACTGCTCTGTAGTACAGCTTCAGGTCAGGGATGCTGATTTCCCCAGAAGTTCTTTTGTTGTTGAGAATAGCTTTTGCTATCCTGGGATTTTTGTTGTTCCAAATGAATTTGAGAATTGCTCTTTCTAAGTCTATGAAGAATTGAGTTGGAATTTGGATGAGGACTGCATTGAATCTGTAGATCGCTTTTGGCAGGATGGCCATTTTGACTATATTAATCTTGCCAATCCATGAGCATGGCACATCTTTCCACCTCCTGAGGTCTTCTTCAATTTCTTTCTTCAGAGACTTGAAGTTCTTGTCATACAGATCTTTCACTTGTTTGGTTAGAGCCACACCAAGATACTTTATATTGTTTGTGACTATTGGGAAGGGTTTCATTTCCCTAAATTCTTTCTCAGCCTGTTTATCCTTCGAGTATAGGAAGGAGTATAGGAAGGATTTGTTTGAATTAATTTTATATCCAGCCCCTTTTCTGAAGTTGTTTATCAGCTGCAGCAGTTCTCTGGTGGAGGTTTTCGGGTCACTTAAGTATACGATCATATCATCTGCAAAGAGTGATATTTTGATTTCTTCCTTTCCAATTTGTATCCCTTTGACCTCCTTTTGTTGTCTAATTGCTCTAGCTAGAACTTCAATTACAATATTGAATAGATAGGGAGAGAGAGGACAGCCTTGTCTAGTCCCTGATTTTAGTGGGATTGCTTTGTGTATCTCTCCATTTAGTTTGATGTTGGCTATTGGTTTGCTGTATATTGCTTTTACTATGTTTAGATATGGGCCTTGAATTCCTGATCTTTCCAAGACTTTTATCATGAAGGGATGCTGAATTTTGTCAAATGCTTTTTCAGCATCTAATGAAATGACCATGTGGTTTTTTTCTTTGAGTTTGTTTATGTAGTGGATTACATTGATGGATTTCTGGATATTGAACCATCCCTGCATCCTTGGAATGAAGCCTACTTGATCACGATGAATAATCATTTTGATGTGTTCTTGGATTCGGTTTGCAAGAATTTTATTGAGTATTTTTGCATCGATATTCATAAGCGAAATTGGTCTGAAGTTTTCTTTCTTTGTTGAGTCTTTATGAGGTTTTGGTATCGGTGCGATTGTGGCCTCATAGAAGGAGTTGGGTAGTGTTCCTTCTGTTTCTATTTTGTGGAATAGACTGAAGAGTATTGATATTAGATCTTCTTTGATGGTCTGATATAATTCTGCAATGAACCCATCTGGTTCTGGGCTTTTTTTGGTTGGTAGATTTTTAATGACTGCTTCTATTTCTATAGGCACTATGGGACTGTTTAGATGGTTTATCTGATCCTGACATATCTTTGGTATTTGCTACCTGTCTAGAAAATTGTCCATTTCATCCAGATTTTGCAGTTTTGTTGAGTATAGGCTTTTGTTGTAGGATCTGATGATTTTTTTAATTTCCTCAGAATCTGTTGTTATGTCTCCCTTTTCATTTCTAATTTTATTAATTTGGATTCTGTCTCTGTGTCCTCTGGTTAGTCTGGCTAAAGGTTTATCTATGTTCTTGATTTTCTCAAAGAACCAACTCCTGGTTTTTGTTGATTCTTTTATACTTCTTTTTGTTTCTACTTGGTTGATTTCAGCACTGAGTTTGTTTACTTCCTGCCTTCTACTCCTCTTCGGTGCATTAGCTTCTTTTTGTTCTAGAGCTTTCAAGTGTCCTGTTAAGCTGCTAGTGTATGCTCTCTCCAGTTTCTTTTTGGAGGCACCAAAGATATGAGTTTTTCTCTTAACACTGCTTTCATAACACTTTCATAACACTGTGTCCCATAAGTACGGGTATATTGTGCTTTCATTTTCATGACATTCTAAGAAGTCTTTAATTTCTTTATTTCTTCCTTGACCACGTTGTCATTGAGTAGAGCATTGTTCAGCTTCCATGTGTATGTGGGCTTTCTGTTGTTATTGTTGCCATTGAAGAGCAGCATTAATCCGTAGTGATCTGATAGGAGGCATGGTATTATTTCAATCTTCTTGTATCTGTGGAGGTTTGTTTTGTGACTGATTATATGGTCAATTTTGGAGATGGTACCATGAGGTGCTGAGAAGAAGGTATATTCTTTTGATTTAGGATGAAATGTTCTATAGATATCTGTTAAATCCATTTGGTTCATAACATCTGTTAGCTTCACTGCGTCTCTGTTTAGTTTGTGATTCCAAGATCTGTCCATTGATGATAATGGGGTGTTGAAGTCTCCTACTATTATTGTGTGAGCTGCAATGTGTGCTTTGAGCTTTAGTAAAGCTTCTTTTATGAATGTGGGTGCCCTAGATGGAGCATAGATGTTCAGAACTGAGAGTTTTTCTTGGTAGATTTTTCCTTTGATGAGTATGAAGTGTCCTTCCTTATCTTTTTTGATGACTTTTGGGTGAAAGTCGATTTTATCCGATATTAGAATGGCTACTCCAGCCTGTTTCTTGGAACCATTTGCCTGGAAACTTGTTTTCCAGCCCTTTACTCTGAGGTAGCGTTTGTCTTTATCACGGCGGTATGTTTCTTGAATGCAGCAAAATGCTGGGTCCTCTTTATGGATCCAGTCTGTCAGTCTATGTCTTTTTATTGGGAAAGTGAGTCCATTGGTGTTAAGAGATATTAAGGAATAATGATTGTTGCTTCCTGTTATTTTCGATGTTACTTTTAGGTTTGTGTGGCTATCTTCTTTTCAGTTTGTTGAAAGATTACATTCTTGTGTTTTCTAGGGTGTGGTTTTCCTCCTTGAGTTCACGTTTACCATTTATTATCCTTTGTAGGGCTGGGTTTGTGGAAACATACTGTGTAAATTTGG